>PVIH01002999.1:49380-172097 GCA_004025045.1 Sigmodon hispidus
GAAGAAAAATGATCAGATGTGGTGGGAGGGGGAAGAGACCTTCAATAAGGATATACAGGGATGGAAAAAAAAATTCAGAGGGAAAGCTGAACACAAAGAAAATATATGTGTAGTAATCTTATTTGCATTTCCACCCTTGATAAGCCATGCTTATGATTATTATCCTCTGTATAGTTATTGTTAACTCTTCGGCATTTTTCTTTAAATTCTTTTTACTGTTTTTTTGATAAATACAAAATAAAGAAGAAGAAGAAAAAAAAAAGTCTGGGCTTGGACTGAATCTCAGCACTCTGGCACAATGTGTGGAGACCAGTTATGAGTCCTCATAGTGAAGAGTTTTAAAGGAATAAGCTGCAAACAGGGTGTTTCAAGCTTTGGCATTGGCTATAGGTCTTGGGGAATTTAGGGAGTTTCCATCAAGAGTTGCAAGGACATGTGGAGCCCATCTGGAGCTCTGCAGATATTGTTTGTCAAAACTTTCTATTCAACGGGGTGTCTGGGTGATGTCATCCTGACTGGGGCTTGAGCTGGTTTGGGCCATTTGTTGTTGTTATTAAAACTTACCAATTTTTCTTGGAACTGAATAAAGCTATGTTCAGCCCTTAGCCAAGACTGTTTAAAATGAAAGTTTTTGTTTTTTTGTTTGTTTGTTTGTTTGTTTTTGTTTGTTTGTTTGTTTTTTATCAAACTGGAATTTGTCCTGTTTTCTTCAGTAGCTTTGGCCATCACCATTTCTTCCTGATAACTGTATAGTTCAGCGTGTACCCTTATTTTCTAGGGTCTTAGGAATATGTCAGAGATTTTCAAGGCTTTTATAAATGTATTACTACTCATTTTATGTTTTAGAATTTGTTTCATTTACTGTTTTCCTCAACAACTATCTCATAGCTTACATCCATTACCTGCAATTAATTTTGACAAATAACCAGAGGAAAAGAGGTTTACAATTGAAAAGTACTGAGCAATCCTTGAAAATCCAGTCCTATGAAAGACTGCCAGCTACTTGGAATAGTGGCGACTCTCTGGGAAAAGGCTCTGCAAGAGATCTGCTCTCTTGATGGTTGGCAGAATTTTTGTTTTCTTGTAAAGGAAAGCTCCCACAGAGATGGACACTGCATTAAAAGAAAAATGAAGGATAGAGCAGCACAAAGCTCACTTTTCTTCCACAGATGGTCTTTCTCATCAGTGCTCCTTGGTTCTTACAAGCCTTTGCTTAATCTCCAGATCCCTACAAACTTCATTCCAGAAACTTTCCAACAATTTCTTGCAGCCATCATAGGAGAAAGAATCATTGGCGTTTCCATGACAAAATGTATCTTATATACTATTATTTTAGTATTTGTTATTAATACAACTGAAAAAAGTGTTTCTGACATGGATGTTTATTGGTCACAGTTTAAAGTTGGTAAGTATGGGAAACAGCATGGATTATAAGTGTACTTTCGGGAAGCATGATATGGTGGCCAAACTCCAACAGATCCTCAATAAAAAACTTTTTAAAAAACTTTCATACTGTCCAGTTGTTCTCTTCTTCCCCATAATAAATCAGAATTGACTTGTGCCCCCCAAAAATATGGAGACCATGGTGTGTAACTACTGAGACTGTTTCGTGAAGTACATTGGTCACCAGGACAAATAAATCTTGAAAAATCCAGCTGCTGTATTGTGAGGATTCTATGGAGCACCCATGGGGAGGTTCATTGGAAAGAAAGTAAGCATTCTGCTCAGACTACACATTAGCCGTTGGATACATAAGTGACAACAATGGAAGTAAATTGTCTGGTCCCAGATTTTCCCTTAAAGGCCCAATGTCATGAATCATGTCATATATCCTTGTGGTTATCTTATATCTATCCCAAGTAACCTACTCCTGCAATTTTGAGTACTAGACACCATGAAAGGATAAATACATATTGTTTTAGGCAGCTAAGTCTGGTTATAACTTGTATTTCAGCAGTCAATTACTATTATAGTAATACAATAATTAAAATCAGCTCTCCTCACAAAAGTATTCTCATCAAGAAGGTAGAAGTCATTTTTCATGTAAGTATTGCATATTGATGACTGCACTCATGGCATGCTCAAAGCATTTGTAACAAATTTACTCCAAGAAAATACCATCCCTCTGCAATAACTCCTTTTAAAGTTATATTCAGAGCACAAAGCATATTAACATTACTACTATCCTCATTTGTTTCCTGACAATGAAACAAATGTTACCAAGAGCCAAATGTAATAAAATGAATGAAACCAGACTCTTACATACAGATATCCTGAATCCCTAACAAGTGGACCCTAAGAGGGCAATGTTTTCCAGATGTGCTATTACACATCTGTAAAGCTGAAATAATATAGACCTGAAGAACTGCATAAGAATTGTACTATAAATGCATTGATGGGCTATAATTTTAAGATTTGAAGCACAGGGTCTCCTGCTTAATCCACTACTCACAGATTGTTTAGACTGACTGGCCGGTAAACTTCAGAGGTTGCATGGTCTCTGTCTCTCCCCTGCTGGGGTTACAGATGCACATGACCTTGCCCAGCTTTTATGTAAATACAAACTCAGTTCCTCCTGTGTGCATTGCAAGCACTTTACCCACACAGCCTTCTCTCTAGCCCTGTTCAAATCATCTTATGCTCTATTGTAAATCACATATGCATATTATCCATATATGTAGTTTATGTTAAAGCATACTAACAGGCCCTGTGTTTATAGATTTAAAAGTAGGCCTTAGCAAAGCTGAAGACATAGTAAGTACCCAGCTATAAAATATTTGAAAAAGAATAATAATTTAGAGAAGGTGTTCAAATGCTAACAGATATTGGAGAAAGTGCATTTATGTAATAGTCAGGTGGTTAATGTTTATTATCTAGTGATATGGAATGTCTTTCTGTACATTGGATAATAAAGGGACTGTTTGGCTTATGGCTCAGGCTCATTATCAGCTAACTCTTACAACTTAACCAATTTCTACTAATCTATGTAGCCACTTGTTATCATTTTTTTCTAGAAGAGAGTGGGGGATAAAAGAGTAAGCATGGACAGAACCTTTGGGTATTATTTAGCTATAGTATTTCAAAAGTGTTACTACTTACCACTGTTTTCACTCAGTGCTGTATTTGCTATTTTCTTAATTGTTGCGTTGTGCATGCATTATTTGTAGCAAAAGAAATACCCACTTTTAGAAATTATAGAAAATTTGGTTGTCCTTTCACCTAGAAAGAAGGGAGTGATTGGTTTCAGGTGAACAAAGGTTTAGTAGTTATTTCCCTTGTTATTCCCAGGGCTGATAATGGCTTCAGTGTGGCTCATCACACTGGGGAGGGAATTTCCATACATACCTGCAAATAGCGAACAACTCTGCAGACCAGGTCTGGGGCCATGAAGTCTCCAGTGAATCGCCAAATAATGTCTGTCAGGATGTTGATCAGTCCTGTGAAGGAGTCTAACAAAAACATATGGTTCAAATTTCTCCAAAATTTGTGGATACACTGTAGTAAAAACAAAGTCCTGGTTGGCTTTTTTTTTTTTTTTCACTTAGCTTAGCAGATGGCTACAGAGAAAAAGGGAGGCAGGAGATCCTTTTCTGAAATACCAGAGTTTGTTTTCATCTAGAAAGGATTTTTAGCTATGCCTGAGGAGGAATCAATAGTCCCAGGAGAAGGGCTTCCATACTAATGCAAGTATTGTGAGAAGGCTCAGAAGAAGACAAAATTGAAGAAGGCAAATGCTTACATAATTCATCTCTGTCCCACATAGGGTGGGACATCATCTAACATGGGTGAAGACATGGAACTGGAAGTTTGAATCCTGGTTTATCTCATATAATACTTTATTTTTAATTTAAATTTTATTTTTTTAGAATTTCATACATGAGTACCTAATTTTACTGTCTTTCCCTTTCCAGCTCTCCTCATGTTCCCTATCTGCCAAATTCACATCTCTTCTTAATTTTTACTGTTTATAAGTGCAGGTATATACACAAGCACCCCCCCCACACACACACCCTACTGAGTGCATTTAGTATGTTCTGAATATATATGTATAGATTCAATAACCTAACAGGGGTCTCATCTCTAGAGGAAATTAATGTATTTTTTCTCTCAGCAGCCATTTATTACTATATTGTTGTAGAATTAATATGCCTTCCTAGTGATAAATTATTCCACACACTTAGAGATTAGTTAAGAAAAAGCTCTTTAGTAATAGCATGACACCAACTCCCCCTTTTCCTTGCACTCATGTGCACCTGGGATGGGTGGGAGAGCTGCCCCTGACCCCCACCAGCCACAACACTCAGAAGAGCACCATGCCAGAGTAGCACAATAGAGTCAACCCTATTAGCGAAGGTGTGGGTGAGCCATCCCTCAAGTTGTGAGCACGAGAGAGATGTCCCCATTATCCATCTGTCTTGTGGTGGCATGGACAGAGGAATGATGCCCCCATCCATTAATGCCTGGGGCAGGTGGGAGAGCTGGCTCTGCGGTCATAAGAACTGTATAAGTGCCAACCATAACGGCACAGATGTGAGTGAGCTAGCCCCAAAGTTGTAAACATGAGAGAGGTGTCTCTATTTCTCACTTGGCAGAGAACTGTATAGTTGCCCAGGCCTAGACCCACGCTTATAACTTGTTCCACCCCAACATCCACCCCATCCATGACCTACTGGAGCATGTAAAGGAACATGACTCACAAGCCCAGAGTTGTAGGATCTTTATAACACAGGGCAACAATAGGACACCAAGGAAGGTTCCTAGTGAGGACCTAGCATGGATAGGGTAGTAGAAACCAGAGGTCTCAAACCAGACCAATGATTCTTTACAATGAACATTGCAAGTATATGGACAAGGGGTTTATGATGTGACACTGTGTCACACTGCACCTTCCATGATGAGATTTTAAATTTTTTCCTTTTCTAATTTTTTCTTTGTTCTCATAAATTTGGGTTTTTTTTGTGGGGGGTAGGGAGGATGCAGGGGTGGAGGGTAGATGCAAAGGGACAGGGAAATTAATAGGATTCACATACATGATAAAAGATACATAGAGTAAACATTTAAAAAATTTGGTAAAAAAAATAATAGCTTTTATTCAGCTCTGGCTAGTGCTCAGAGGCATTGGCCTGGCATAAAAGTTCTACTTGCTTATATAGGACTTAGTCACTGACACCAATTTAAATAGAGAATGCGTGTCTGGCCACTTGGGCAGATGAGAGATTCATAAGCAAATAGTTTTCCATTATTACTTATGTGAAGCAGAAGTACTCTTTTAAGATAGTGTTTTTTGTTTGTTTGTTTGTTTTTTGTTTTTTAAATCCAGATTCATTTTGCTCACCTGAATAGAATTATGCTTTGTCTGATAGGAACACAGGAGATTTAATGGGAGACAAGGACTTACTGGTGGTTGTGACTGGACATGCCCTCTTTGTGCTGATGGTAGAGGAATATTCTTTGGTATAAGAATGGGCCTAATGGCTAGCAGTAAATCAAGGTTGTCTCCTTTGGTTATGGGATGGAGCCTAAATAGAAGTCAATCTTTGATGTGAGATGTCTTTCAGTAGGTTGTAAATTTCCATTAGATAATGAAGAAACTGTTTTCTGTTTTGGCCTATGGCAAAACAGCTTATAGGCAGGCAAGAGATCTGAGCATAGATAAAGGGGAAGGAGGGCAGAGCCAGACATAGGCACTGTGAGCTGTCACCAGAGAGAAAAAGATGTAATAAAACATAAGTAAAACCACTAGCCAGGTAGCAAGACCCATTTAATAAAAAATGAGTTAAGTTTTTAAAAAATCTAGCAAGTAATGAGTCTGAGCCATAAGCTAAACAGCTTAAAATTAATAAAAGCCTTTGTGTCATTATTTGTAATTAGGCAGCTGCAAGTTGGTCCAAACCCTGGGGCTAGGCTGGATGGGCCAGAAACTTCTGGCTATAACAAAAACTTTCTTTGCAATACCACACTTCAATATTATTGTATAAAATATTCTTTCTTACAGTTTCTAACAATCCTGGTGAGCACACTATTATCTGCCATGACCATTGAAGGTCACACTTCTTTAGCCAGATTCTTTGTGTAATTTAATATTTTCTAAACAACTGTGGTGGTTTGAAAGAAAATGGCCCCCAAATGGAGTGCAGCATTATTAGGCGTGGCCTTGTTGGAGGAAGTGTGTCACTATGGGGTGAGCTTTGAGGCCTCTTGTTCAAGCTTCTCTCAGTGTGACTCTTAGTCGACCCCCTCTTGCCTCTGAGTCAAGATGATGATGGAAGACTCTTAGCTCCAACACAGATCTGCCTGCATGACATCATGCTCTCTCCTTGCCATGATGATAATAAACTCAACCTCTGAAAATCTAAGTGAGCTGAGCCATCCTAATTAAATATTTTTATTTATAAGAGTTGTTGTGGTCATGGTATATCTTCACAGCAATAAAACCCCCAACTGAGTCAGCAACTTTATGAGCAAATTCTTTATAGCATCATTTTTACTTCTTTGAGTTTTTCCTGCATCAGTAGCTCTTCATCTAGGGAAGATGAAATACTTGTGGAACTGTGACCTAAACACAAGACCTCATGAATACCAGGGATGTGCTCTAACACAGAGGTATATTTCAGGCACTGGTTTACTTTTTATTAAAATATATCAGCTATTTAAAATAATGGGTCTCATCATTATATTTTCAGACTTGTATATACCATACTTTAATAATATTCATACCTGTTATCATCTCCTGTCACATCCCTCTATAACATTTATCCAAATTTCTCATTTAACTCATTATATTTTCATGCTGCCTTTAGATATAGACTTGTCATATGAGAGAAAACATATTTGTCTTCTTGCGTATGTAAAACAACTATTTCTGAATCTCTCTATATATATTCCTGTAAATAATATTTTTATGGATAAACATATGGTTTATATATTGTGTATATGCTTCACACTGAAAAATCCATTTTTCCATTGATAAATAAAGGCTGTTGTCATAAGTGGGCTTTGTGCATAGTGTTACAATAACATCCAGATATCTTTTTCATATGCTGGTTTTGATTTCTTTAGGTGTATACTCAGGGCTGGCAAAGGGGTTTATATTATATTACGGTTTGTTGTAGTGTTCTAGTTCATTTCTGTTGTGATAAAAATATCCTGACAAAGAACAACTTAGTGGGGAAGGGTTATTTGGCCTCGATTCTAGGCTCAGCCTTTCATTGAGGGGCAGTCAAGGCAGGAATTCCTGCGGGTCATCTAGTCAAGAGAAGAGAGTGAAAACGTGCCTGCTTTCTGCAGCTTATGCTCAGCTCTCTCTGCTCTTGCACAGAGCCTTGCCATGAAAAGGACCCGGCTACATTCAGGGTGTCTTTATACCCCACTCACCAATCCACACAGTTCTCCATGGTATGCTCACAGGCTAATTTAGGCAATGCTCATTTAAGATTGCCTTGCCAGGTAATTCTAGGTTATGGCAAGCTGACTTAGCTTTCTGAGGAAAGTCCTCTATTCTGAGCCCCATAGTAGCAGAACTAATTTATATTCCTGATAGAGTATGTAAGGGTCCCTTTCCCTCGAAACTTGGCAACATTTGTTATTTATTTATTCTCTCTCCATCCCTCTCTTTCCCTCCCTTCCTCCTCCCTGTCTCTCATCCCCTCACTGCTATTTAAGACAGGGTTTCTCTATGTAGCCTTGACTATCCTGGAATTGTTTCTGTAGACCAGGCTGGCCTACGGTCTAGAACTCATAGAGATCTACTCCTCTGCATTCTGAGTGCTGGGATTAAAAGAGTGCATTACCACCACCCCACTAAGAAGGGTTCCTTGAATCTTGGGAGCACTTACTCTCTTTTGCCTTGCATGCCTGCCTGCCTGCCTGCCTTCCTTCCTTCCTTCCTTCCTTCCTTCCTTCCTTCCTTCCTTCCTTCCTTTACTCTCTCTGCCCCTCCCTCCCTCCCTCCTTCCTTTCTTCCTTTTTTGTCTTTGTAATTTGTTACTTGGCAATTTTATACACATGTATATGTGCTCTAACCTCCATGCCTCCCTCTCCCCACTTTCTCTAATCTTACACCCATTCCAGTTTTATGACTTTTGGTTTTGCTCTGTGAGCCATTTAACCAGGATCAATATGTTACAATTGGATTGAAATCATCTATTGTGGTCTGGCTGGAACTCCAGTGGGTGGGTATACAATAAAGGCATAATTTCCTCTCTCCTTGAATTTAACAGTAGTAAATGGTCCAGCAGTAAGGGTGGGGACTTGAGCCCTTTACTATCCCTGCTTGACTGTTGATTGGCTCATGTTCTTACACAGCACAGACATTCATGGTTGCTATAAGATTGTGATTGGAATGGCTTATCTTGCCCAGAAGATACTACTTTCTGCTCTTCTCCTTATTTTCTGCAGAAAACACATGCAGTGTTCTCTGTGCCGTAAAGAGGGTGGTATGTGGTATAAGTGTCTTTTTAGCGCTGAGCACCTTGTGTAGCCATGAATGTTTATTATTGTTCACTGGAAAGAAAAGATTTCCTGGTTAAGGCTAACAATAAAGTTTATCCATGGATTCAAACGCAAATATTCAGAGGGTAGCTTGACATCATTTCAATCTAGCTAAACAGCATTATTCAGTTCCTCCCAGAGCCTATGGTCTTCCCTGTAATGAGTTATTGGCCAGGTTTCCAGTACCTCAAATACAACCAGGAAATAATTTGTTATTCTCATAACTGTGCGGCCACTATTCCACAAGTGGGCACATCTTAAATGGCAGATTGGTCTCATAACTCATAGGATTAACACTTGATTAAGGCAATTGGTAACATTCCTATCCCCAGAAGTCTGGAGAGCACCTTCTAGAACTATGAAATGCAAGTCTCTGGGAAGGAGGACAATCATGGCTCACTTTCTGATTGCTTTCTCTGTATCACACAGCTAAGGTATGTGGTACCTTCAGCAGTAGGTCTTGTCATCTAGTTCTGCTGGGGAACCATGAATAATGGATAGAAAATGGAGAGATGGCTTGGCTTTTAGGATTGCTTTCCTGTCTTGACCATGACCCAGTCTTGGTTCCAAGCACCCTTGGGTAGGCTAGCTCATACCTGTCTGAGATTTCAGTTCCAGAAGGCAGTGGACCCTCCTTTGAACTCTGTGGGCACCAGGCACACATATAGTATACATGAAGGCAGACAAAACACTTAAACACATAAATAAATATTTTTTAAAAGGAAAGGAAGAGCCTTTTATTGTCTTGGGGTCCCTTGGAGCTTTTCTGACAAATACCTCAAGAGGAGGAGTCCTGCGTCTGTCACTGGGGCTTTTATTCAATTACTCAAGGCTTCTAGAAATGGCTTTGTCCAGGTAAAGCATTTATTCTTGTCCATTTTGCTTTTGTTTCACATTTTATTTATGTATTTATTACTCTTTTGTTTGTTTTCTTGATGATAGACTTTCTGATGGGAAAGATGCAATCTCAAAGTAGTTCTCATTTTTTTTAAAAGAACTATTTCTTGAGAGCAAGTAGTTACTCCGGATCAAGTAGCTCCTGGACACTTTCTTGAGAGCACTTGAGAGCAAGTAGTTACTTTGGATCAAGTAGCTATGGGACACTTTCTATCTTGCAAGAGCAGCTGTCTCTTCTTGAAATGCTCTAACCATCTACAGTAGTGCAGACCTTCTCTGACCCCTGAGCTGGTCAGCACCACTTACCACTCACTGGGATGTTCAGATTTCTTAAGTGGGTGGAAACCTACACAACATGGCAAGTGATTAGACACCTGGCCTTACAGCACAGGGAGCATATGATGGGACTCGTGAACACAGAACTCTGTTCGAATCATGCACCTGAGCAGAGAAGCAGCTGTTCTAGAAGAGTCCTGGCATGGTCTTCTAAGCCACCTAGGAAGCATAGACTAAAGGGAGAGTGTAAAAGGCAGGATAATATCCTCTGGAATTGACTCATGAGATTCAATCCCTTTTTCTGGTGTGGTGTTTATTGCAGGGAAATGAAGTGATGCAGGCCTTAGTTAACTTTACTCCCAGGGGCACAGTGGGGAGCCTCCAAGCCTTGTGCCTGCCTCTCTGTTTGCCATTTTCCCCCTCTGTGGGTAACAATAATAAATATCAAAGACAAGTACTCAGGCACTACAAAAGAATTGTTGCAGAAAAGAAACCTCATGGCAGTTCTGAGCTGTAAGAGATATTCTTCTTTACTTCCTTCCCTCCCCATTTCCGTTTTTCTTCTTCCTTCCTTCCTCCCTTCCTTCCTTCGTCTTCCTCTGTTGTATATGGATATGTGGTGATGTGCACATGTATGCAGATGCACGTGCCACAGAAGCCAGAGGAGGCTGTCAGGTGTCCTTCTTAGTTACTCTCCACTTTATTTCCTCAAGACAGGTCTCCAAGTGAATGAACTAAGCTTACCATTTTTGTTTTCAGCTAGAGGAACTAGCCAGCCATCCCAAAGAGTCCTCTTGTCTATTCCTCACAATAGGGTCATAGAGCCACATCTGTTCTCATGGTTTCTCTTGGTGCAAACTCAGGGCCTCATGCTTGCTCAGCACAAAGATTTAGCCACTGAGCCACCTTCCCATGAGATGTCTCTGTGAAAACAGTTTACTGATCAGAGCAGGTTCCTGAAGAGCATGAGAACTGGGGGCTTTGACCAGCCAAATGAGACTAGAAAGGAGCTTCTCCTAGGAAAGATGGGTGTGCTGAATGAGAGGAATAAATGGTGGGCGTATTTGGATATTTTCTGTTGATTTACTTTTTTCCTAATAGAAAAACGATGAGAAAATACTGATGTGTCTGTAAATCTAAGTGGCCATATGAACAATTATAGTGTAATCTGGCAAAATTGGTTTCTCCCCTGGAGCTTAATCTTAAATAAGCCTATTTCTGGTAGTGCAGAAACCAAGGAACTGTGCTAGTTGCTATTAAGCAAATGATACTAGCTCCGATCAGTAAAAGGTATTTAGTTACCTTCGTAATTGAGTACATTGCAAATAAAATGCTCCTAAGGGGTAATTAATAGGACCTTGGGAACAAAGGGTACACTTTTAAAGGCTATTCACATGCATGGATTGCTTTTGTTTTCTACAATTCATTATATAAAAGATGCTAGACAATAGTGATATGCAAAATCCACAGCACAGTGCCTGGGGAGTTTTGCTTTTTAAAGGGCATTTTATAAATGAGAATGTGGGTTCCAAAATGAAGCAAAGGCAAATGTAAAGTAGCAAGAAGTAAAGTGCAACACCAGTTTGGTCAGGCCCGAAAGATTGAGAGGGTCAAAGGGGTAAAAGGTCTTGAGAGACAGTGGCTGTGAGGGAGGGAAGGAGTGACAAAGGGGGAGAGGTGAGAAAGAGCGTAGCACTGTACAGCGACATCACTGTCTATAGTTTGTTGTTTCTAAAGCTTAAAACACGAGTTAGAAAGTGGCAAGAGTGATGCCACCTGAAATTACAAATTACATCCTTCCTTAGACAAAGAAGATATTAAACACTGTATTTGAAATGTGTTATAAACAGATTCATTTCCATATTGGGTATAGGATCAATTTTGTAGGTCAGCTACTGAAGTTGACATTGGAATAGTTGGGGAACTGTGTAGAAATCTGAGAAACAGATCATTGGTCTCATGTTTATAAGCAGAAGATGGGGTGTGGAGAAGTGTGTTTGCTCAGATACACTTTATATGGTGAAACAGGAATTTAATCAGTGCTCATTAAAGTTTTTAACATTTCTTCCATATGGTAGATGGTGGTGCCTTCAGTTAACTCTGAGAATATCAGAGGATGAACCCACTGGGATGGAACATGAGCATGTTTGACCTTCCTTAGGGTAGTCGGCTGTTTACCTACAGCGCTGTCATTGATGTAATTGTATTGAAATCTACTGTTTTCACATTTGTTTTTGTATTTTTGTGCCTTTCCTTTCTTTTTTTTCTTCCTGTTATAACCGATCTTTTTATTTTATTTTCTAGCTGCTATTATCTTATCAACTCTATTTTGTTTGATGCTAACTGAAGATTTATATTGTATAACTTTAATTTTCATGGTATACTTCCATTTATTATGGCATATATTTTTCTATAATGTACAAGATGCTATAGCCAACTCACAAATTTTGGGGTACTGTTTAGGTATTGGATTTTACATGTATTACCAAATACATTGTTGCAATTTTATTATAAAATTACCCTTCACAGTTGTTATTTAAGTATAAGAAAAGTGGTTCCCTGCCTGCCAGCCTGTCAGACACTCAATCCACCATTCTGCTCAGCACAGGCATCACATATAGCCTGACCCAGATCAGTCCCCAAACTGATTCCCCTCACATTGTTTTGCTTGACACGGGAAGTTTGACCCAAAACTGGTAGACCACCTTCTGAGCCTGAAAAGCCCTTTACAGGATTCTGAAGATTGATGGACACAATCTTTGAAGGCTGTGGAAGTTTTATCTGAGTCTAAGAATTTGTACCTATCTCCAGCTTAGCTGAGACAATGTCTCACACCCCATTTGCACATCAACACAGAGTGGCCCCGAGACTGAACACTAAGCACCATTCAACTTGTTCACAATTTAATAAGATGAGGGCAATATCAAACAAGGGTTCAAATAATTGCCCAACAAAGGCAAAATCAAGATACATTACCAATGACCTAACTCCAGATGCCTAGGTTCCATTGCAAAAACATAAACAAGAATAAACCAAATAATGTATTTCTCCCCAAAATAAGCATCCTTTTTGAATATCTACTGAGAACAGCAACTCAGCTCATGAACAAAACAGTGTTCTTAAAGCATCTGTTATATATTCAAGGAACTAGAGAAGATATGAACAAAAGAATAAATGAGGACCATGAATACACCAGCGCTTAACTAAAAAGAGCAAAAACAATTCAAAATATGGAAAGGGATTTAATAAATAGACTCTCTAAAAAAAAAAGCCAAAATGAAATAAAAGTTAAAATGAACAGCTCATAGGAAAGTTTGCCAAAAGATTCAATTAAGTAGAGGAGAAAACATCAGGTCTCAAAGAAAAGATAGAATAAAAGTTAAAAAGAAAAAGTTAAAATCTTGAAAACAGCAGGAATGGAATGAAACACTAAGAAATTCTGGGACACCATGAGAGAACAAATCTATGAATAGGAATAGAAGAAAAAAATAAATCCAGGTTAAGGGGACAAAAAATTAACAATATCATGAGAAAAAAAATCTGAAATCTAAAGGGAAAATGCTTAGCCAGGTACAATAAACATAAAGAACATCAAATAGACAGGAATATAGAAACTCATCATGCCATAAAATAAAAACACTAAATGCACAGAACAAAGAAAGGACACTGAAAACAACAACAAATAAGGAATGAACTATTCAATGGAAACATTGAAAGCAAGAAGGGCTTAGATAACTGTTCTACAAGTTTTAAAAGATCAAAGATGATAGGCCAAATTATAATACCCAGCAAAACTATCAGTCATAATCAAAGGAGAGGTGAAAACTTCTCATGATAAAAAGTGATTTGAGATTTTTTTTCTACAAAGCTGGCTCTACGGAAGATACTAGAAGAAATACTTTATACTTAAGATTAAACATATACAAGAGAGCATAAGAAATATATAATCTCAAAAACAGTCAAACAAAAGTAGTGCAAGAAAACATCACAGTATCAACAAAAAATAAAGGAATTATTTAACATTTTTTAATAATAACTCTCATGGTTAATAGCTTCATTTTCACAATCAAAAGACACAAAGTAACAGATTAGATTAGAAAAAATTATCTATATTTTTGCTGCAAAAAATGTACCTCATCATTAACAATAGATGCCACCTTAGGGTAAAATGATGGAAAAGAGCATCCCCAGCAAATTGAAATAAGGAAACAAGAAGTTATAACTATTCTAATATCTGACAGCATAGACTTCAAAGTAACACTAAGTATTAAGGAAGGACTTTTCATACTCATTGAAGTAAAAATCCACTTAAAGGATATAATTTTATTCATATATGTACCAAATGTTAGAGCATTGAATTTTATAAAAACTATTAGATCTAAGATTACAGATTGACCCCCAATACAGAGATCATAAGTGACTTCAATACTTCATCAGTAGGCAGGTCATACAGACAAAATCTAAGCAAAAAAAAATCTTTGGATCTAATGACACCATAAATCAAATGGATCTAGCAGATATTTATAGAACATGCAGCCCAAAAGTAAAATGTACTTCTTCTCAGATGTCTATGAAACGTTTTTCAAAATTGGCTACATATGTGAACACAAACCTAGTCTTTTTTTTTGGGGGGGGGAGTTGGATTTTATATAAAGTGTTTATCTATGTCTCCCTGACTATCCTAAAATTAGTTCTGTAAACCAGGCTGGCCTTAAATTCACATATGTACCTCTCAAGTGCTGAGATTAAAGGTGTGTACCACCATGCCTGGCCTCAAACCTAGTCTTAAGAAATTTAGGAAAATTAAAATAGCACTGTGCATGCTCTTTGGCCACGAAGAAGTAAAAGTGGATATTAACAATAGAAATGGCAAAAAGTTCGCAAAGTCATGGAACAAATCAGCACACTTCTTTAGTGAAGATTGGATCAAAAGAAGAATCATGAAGGGAATTTAAAACATTCCTAGAACTGAAAGAAAATAAAAACACAACATACCAAAATCTAAGAGACATATGAAGGCATCCTCAGAGTAATATTTATAATACTAATTGTCTACATCAAAAACCCAGAAAGATTTCATATTAATACTTAATGCTATACTTAGAGGCCTTAGTAAAACAAGAACAAAGAACATACACAAAGAGTAGATAAGAAAAAATTAGTAAAAGTCATGGCTGAAATCAATTAAACAAAAATTTGAAAATATATAAAGAATAAATAAAATAAAGAGTTGGTTCTTTGAAAAAATTAACAAGATAGATAAATTTTTAGCCAAATTAGTCAAGAGATAGCAGAGAAAAACTAATAAAAAAGTTGATGGCCAAAATTAATAAATTCTGAGATGAAAAGAGAGACAATACAATTATTATTAAGACAATTTAGAGAATATTTTTAAAGGTTTATTTATTATGTATGCAGTGTTCTGCTTGTAGGCCAGAAGAGGGAGCTAGATCTCATTACAGATGGCTGTGACCCACTATGTGGGTGCTGGGAATTGAACTCAGGATCTTTGGAAGAATAGCCTATCCTCTTAACCTCTGAGCCTTATAAGTACATAGTAAAAACCTATGTTTCAGAAAACAGAAAAAAATCTAGGAAAAATGAATGTATTTATAAATAAGATCTATTAAATCAAGATAAAGTAAAGAATTTAAGTAGACTCACAACTATGAAGGAGACAAAAATGGTAACTAAAAATCTCCCACCTCTTCCCCTGTCCTCCATCAGCTGCAGCACTCTGGCGAGCAGGCAGGCCCTGCACCTTGCCTAGAAAGCACAACAGAGCCCATCCTGTTGGTGGAGGTGTGTGTGTGAACCTGCCCTGAGGCTGTGAGATGGGGAGTTTCCCCCATGACTCATCTCTTATGCAGTAGTGTGGGATACTCCCTTAACCCTAACCCCTCACTGCCTGTGGCTGCTGAGGGAGCTGACCTTTTCTCTTACCAGCTGCAGTGCTCAGCAGTGGACCCTATTCTTCACCTATTGGCAGAGGCATGGAAAAAATGGCCCCGAGGGTGTGAGAATGTGTTAGCCACACTCCTCTGCCTTGTAGTGTCAGGGACGAAGGAAAGATGCCCTCTCCTTTTATCCCTGCCACCTGTGGTGGATGAGAGAGTTGACCCTCCCCCTTACCAGCTGCAGCACTCAGGGAAAGTAAATTCTGGACCTCACCTGGGCAGCACATTAGAGCTGACACTATTGATGGAAACACCCTGAGATCATAAACATGGGAGATCTGGATCTATTCCTCATCTGCCATATAATATCATGGGCTGGGGAGAAACACCCTCTGCCCTGCCCATCAACACCTGAGGCAGGTGGGAGAGCTGATCCTCAGATCATAAGAAGGAGAGGGCTGCCTTTACCCACCACCAGCTGTAATACTTCAGGGAGCAGGCCCTGCACCTTGCCTGAGAAGCACAATAGAGCCAATTCTTTTGGCAGAGATGTGGGTGAGCCAGCCTAAAGCTGTGACCAGGAGAGTTGTTCTCTTTACTCATCTGTTGTGTGGTAACATGGGCAGGGGAGAGAAGCCCTCTCTTACAGCCCCACCCATCAATGCCTGAGGAAGGTGGTCCTAAGGTCATAGGAGCAGGAGAGCTGGTCTTGCCCCTCATTATCTGCAACACTTGGGAGAGTGGCCCATATATCATACCAGAGCAGTACAGTAGACCTGATCCTGAAGGTATAGGTGTGCAAGATCCAAATCTAAGGTCAGTTAACACAGAGACCCCTAAGGGGTTAACATGCAGAGCACAAGAGACTATGTAGTGATCAGCTCTATCTGAATGAGGTGCATCTATCACATACCTTCCCCCAAGTCTCAAAAGGTTTTGTGGAAGGTGGTGTAGAAAGGCTTTAAGAACCAGAAGTAGTGGATGACTCCAAGGGAACAGTGTTTTCCCAGAAGCAGCAAGGCAGTTGTATACATCTGAAGTCATTGCCGTTGTGACAGCATCTACAAGACTGCTGTGATAGCATGTATAAAAGACCCTTGCAAACCAAACCAGACAAAGATCCTAGCATGGTGTAGGGAAGGTGAGCCTCAAGTCCCACCCCCAGCTCAGGGGTTTTATTGACAATTTGATACCTTCTGATTCAATGAGAGTGAGCTTTCTTTAGTGGTCTTATATCTTGTTTATGGATCACAGTTCATGGTTGACCCCAACTAGAAGTGTAGATGGGCAACACAAATTACATTTAACGGAAAATCAAAACAAAACAAAAAACAAAAATGAATAAAACTCAAAGTTGATGTGTAGGGATGTGAATGTGGATATGGATAAAAATATGGTGTATGAAACTCTCAAAGAATTAATAACAAAATGCACTGTTTTTTGCATTATTCTTCCCTTTTCCCCTCTTTTCAGGGCTCTTCATGTGTGATCTGGGGTCATTATCATCTGGTCAGAGATCCATCTAACATTTCTTTATTTTTTTTAAAGATTGATTTTTGCAGAATGGAGTATTATTCAGCAGTAAGAAAAAATGAAATCCTAAAATCTGCAGGCAAATGGATAGATTTGGAGAATATAGTGAGCAAGGCCTTACAACCCTAGAAAGAGAAGCAGGGAATGCACTCACTCATTAATAGACTTTAAAAATAAAGATGTCATTCATGCCATTGTATCCAAGAGCTCAAGGCTAGAACACAGCTAAATGACACTTCTGCATTGATGGCCTCTGGCAGAGGTGTGAGTGAGGAGGGACTCGTTTTCTTTAAGGGTCTGGCCACAGAGAGTTTAATTATGCTCCAGTAAGTAAATGAGCAGCATGAATGGACTTGTTTGTAAATGGTGAGATCACAAGTGTGGGCATGAAACTGAGAAGACTGATAATGAGTTTGATGGGGTGCATTATGTAAAATCACCAAATAATAAATAAAAATATAAGAAGATTGATTTTTGTTAAGTGTGTGTGTGAATGTATGTATGTTTATACATGGGGATGCACATGTTAATGTAGGAATCAGAAGAGAATGTGAGATCTCTTGGAAGCAGAGGTGAGGATGCTAGGCATCCTCTGCAAGAGCATTTGAACGCCTAACTGCTGAGATACAGCTCCACCCTCCTTTAACATGTCTTGAAATACATCCTTGATAGAATGCCTCCCATTTTGTGTATGCTTCAAAATACCTTGTTTTTTGTTTTTGCTTTTTTTTTTTATAGATAGAGAAATCTGAGTGATATTTTTGTCTCCAATTGGCTTTAAAGATGCTGTTTTATCTTTTGACTTGAACAATTTCTGACTAGATATCTGGACAAATCTTAACAGTTGTTTTATTTTTTTATGTAGTATAACCCTGTCTCTTCAGCCACCTGCCTTCAAGTTTCTACTTGTTTTTCCTAGTAATCTTATTTAATTTTCCTTATTCTTTTTAAAATAATTATTCTGCTTCAAGTTATTCAAAAATTTTGAATTTATTCATTGATTTTTGATAATGCAAAAAAAATCCCATAGCTTATTTACTTCATTCTCTCTCCTTCCCTCCACCACCTCCTTCTCTAGCTCTCTTTTTCTCATTGAGCTTTATTTTCAGGAGTCTGTGTTGAATTACTTTCAAGTTCTTCCTTCCTTCCTTCCTTCCTTCCTTCCTTCCTTCCTTCTTCCTCTCCTCTCCTCTCTTTTCTTTCTCTGTTTTGTTTCATTTAGTTTCCTGAAATAGGGTATCTCTATACAGCCTTGGCTGTCCTGGGGTTTATGCTGTAGTCTAGCCTGGCCTTAAACTGGCAGAGATCTGCCTGACTCTGTGGTGTGTGTAACCTCTGAGTTGCTCAAGTTTCCTTCTTTTAACATTTACTTACGCCATTTATTGTGGAATATTTAAACTTTACTTTTTTATCTAAGTAAAAATTTAGTTTTAAATATATGAGTGATTGCATAGAAAGTCAACTCTCAAACTAAGTCACGTTCTCTTCGCTTTCTTTTTTCTATCCTTTTAAAAGCTGTTTAACTAAATTTTTATTTATGCAATATATTTGATCCAGGTTTTCCCTCTTTTATTTCTATTTATGTTTTTTCTCTCTCAAAACAAAAATCTCAAGAAGCACACCCCCAAAAATGCACAATACACAAAAGACTAATAAGACAAAAAAATGCTCAAATAAAGAAAAATCAGAGAAAAGTCTACAAGAATATTAACCGACTACTTATGGGCTTGGAATCACCTCTGAAGTTTGTTAATTTTTGCTTTTGCTTCATCAGATTAATTTTTTGAAGTTTTAAAGTTTTTCTCAAATTTCCACTGCAGTAGATACTCCCTGTCTGTCAAAATGACTATCCTGTACCTGATGCCCCTCCCTCTGAGGATGGTTCTCTCAGTTGATCATGTTTATTTACCAATGTTAAATAGCTTTTGTTTAAAGTCATTGTAGAAGACAGAGATGGCTCAGCAGTAAGAGCTGCTGTTGCTGTTGCAGAGAACCCTAGCTTGATCCCAGCACCCACATCATGTGACTCATAGCTGCCTGTCACTGTCTGCTCAGGTCAGTCAACATACTCTTTGGGCTTCTGTTCAACTACACATGTGTGCACATGCATGCCGATACATGAACATACATATAAATGTAAAAGAAGTGGAAAAAATAGCACAACAGATTCCTCAACCTGGTGACCTTAATATAAAGATGAAAACCTAAAGACTGATTTCAGTATAAAGCTATGGATTAAATAATAATGCTTATTGTGTATTGCCAGGTTTTACAAGCATTTGTTTATGTGTTTTTTGTCTGTCTCTGTCTCTCTCTGTTCCTCTTTTCTCTCTTTCTTTCTAAATCCAGTTGAGTGCTCTCTCTCTCTTTCTCTGTATGTGTAAGTATGTGTGGATGCCTGTGGAGGCAAGAAGAGAGTGTGAAATTCTCTGGAGTTTGAGTGACAAGAGGTGCTGGGAGCTGCACTCTGAGTTTCTGCAAGAACAACACGGGCTTGAACTGCTGATCTATCTCTCCAGCCCGTCTTTTCCTCTTCTGGATGTCTACGTATTAAGCATCACATATGGTCACAACATTAACCTCACAGTCAAGATGCAGGAATGGTTTATAACAGAATAGAATTCCGCACATTAGCTATACTCTGTACACATCTCTATTCCCTAGAAGCCACCAATATGTCCATCATTGTAGTTTGTTATTTTCAGAATTCATGTAAGTAGCTTAGTTTCTATTTATTAGATATTAACTTCCTTTTTAAAACAGCATGATGCCTTTGGGATTTAGTCAAATTACGTATGGTTTGTTTCTTCTTTTCTCCTTCTGAATAGTGTTAAAAGGTGTGAAATCATAGTCTCTTTATCCTTTAACCCATTAAAAGACATCAGGATTATTTCCAATTTTTAATTATTTTAGACAAAGCTGTTACACCTTCATGTGCAGGCTTTGTGTGGATATCCTTTTTCCTTCTTTTAGTGATGAAGTAAATAAAATTTTTGGGACATAGGCTAAGTATAGATCTCACCACAGAAAACAGGTCAAGTATCTTCTAGCATTGATGTAACATCTATGTTTTTCCACCAACAACATATGAGACACCATGGCTCCATGTCTTTGTCACACTTCGTACTGTCAATATGCTTTCTTTTTGTTGTTCTGTTAATAGGAAATAGTATCATATTAGCTATTTTAAGGGCTTTTCTTCCTTATAATACTTCTTAAAGGTCTTGTATAACACTGGACTCCTCTCTATCTAATTTTCTTGGTTGCTTTGGCTTTTAACAATGGATTTCAGTTACTTTTTGAGACTTGCATATTTTGATTGAATGACATACATGGGACGGTGTAAGGAGAAGCACAAAGATGGCCTGGGATGATGTGCCTTTTGTAAAATGCTTGTTGTGTAAGCATGTGGACCTGAGTTTTACCCCTAAAATCAACAAAAAAGTCAGGTACTATACTACATGTTATAGCACCTATGCCAGGGAGGCACAGAGACAAGAGGACTCCTGAGCTTCACTGGCCACCACTCTAGCTGAATCTGTGAGCTTCAAGCTAGTGAAAGTCCTTGCCACACATGTCTGAAGTTGTCCTACACACACACATCCACTCACAAATATGAGAGGTAAATATAGTATTTGTGCTTAAAACTGGGCACAATATATAACATGTTCAAAAATGAAAGTAAAAGGCTAAATATTAGGAAATTAAAAAAGACTGAATCTAGGTAACAAAGATGAGTTATGAATCTAATTATGTTCCTAGTTCTAACTCTGTCTTGGACTTTTTCTTTTTGTAGTGGATATGTGCACAAAAAGTATATTCGACAGTGAAAGAAAACTCCATTATTTTAAAGCTGCATAGCTTTAGAAGAGCTATTCTAATGGTATATAAGTTCATTACTATGTGTAGACATTGGGCCTAGTTATTTTAATGTGTGATTTTTTGCAGCTTGTATAATAAAATGGCCAGATTTCTCCAAAGATGTTCAAGTGAAATGTTCAATTAATTTATTCAGAAGTTTAGCACACCTGGTTTTGTGGTTTGTAAAGTCTTCCTTCGTCAGTCATAGGCTTTAAATTCCTCCATGGGTGCTTTGTTCCAGTGGGAGATGAGTGCTTCCTTCAGGTGTGTGCTCCAACACCTACTCTGCAGACAGCCAGCCACATCTAGAAGAGTGTGACGTGCTGCAGATTGGAAGTGAGTGCTCACAGGATGATCTCTCTCTATCAACTCTATAGGCCTGTGTGGCTGGCCATCATGACAGGGATAGCTTCAGTTTTGCAAATTTTTCTCCTATGAACAGCAAACTCCTGCCTTGGATCCATCATGAATTTTTGCATATGATAGAATTCTGACATTACTAGTGGTATTATATTTATCATTTTCTATGTGCTCACAAGAGATGAGGTTCTACCTTTGTGTTTATTATTCTTTCCTGGTGCTGGGGACTAGGCAGCAGGGTTTGGTCCCAAATGGCTAAGGCTTTTATTGGGAAAATTGTCTGTGCAGAAAGGTGGGATCTAATACTTTGATGAAAATGTGCACTAACCTTGTCTGTACACCTGCATACAATATCTGTAATGATCACTCAACTCTGCTGCTGTCATTTGGAAGCAGCTATAGACAAGTGTAGACTGAGTGGTTATGGCTTTGTTTCAATAAGACTCTGAAAATCAGCTGCAGGCTGCATTTGGCTGGCACTGTTGTTTTCCACTCCTGATTTGCAGAGTAAACTCCAAATGACCTACACTGACTTCTGGAAGCCTCTAGCCTTCTCCAGTTAGATCTTTTCTCATCCCACTGTGATTTTATTCTATTACAGAAACTTTTCAGCCAGCACACTGATGCTAGCATTTGGTTAATTGATAAAAACATTGTATAAAGAAACGAGGCATACACACAATCTGCCTTAGCATATTAATACAAAATATAAATGTACATTATTTGTCATTTTTTTAATATAAAGCCAGACATTTATTGAATTTTATTCTTCACTATTTTTGCATAAAACATACTCATAATGTATCTTTTACGATTTCCAATTTTGGTGTCTTTAAATTAGAGTGAGGAGTTGAGATACCAGCAAAGCAATCTGATGCAGAATCTCATTGGAGAGATTTTTATAATCCTCCTTCATCTTTTATAGCTGGATCCCTTGAGCTTAATTCCACTGCAGCTTTTTTAGTGACTCCCTAAAAAATGTCAAGACTTTGCAAAGTATCTATCTCAATTTTCACAGAAGCAGCAGCTCTTTAATGCTAGCTAAATTGCACACTTTTAATAACGAGTATGACTGGCAAAAACCAGTTTGGGAGTAAACATCTCTGGTTCACATAAGGCAAGAAATAGGAGCAGAAATGAGAAGCTTCATGGGACCATGCTGCTTGTCATACGTTTGGTTAGTAAGGGTGTTTGCTGAAAGAATGGGAATGTCAGCACTCAGAGATGCTGATGAGAGCGGCCATTGGAATCTCCTTCATGATCCTCAGCATGCCCAGCTCTTCACATTGCCATGCCCACCTTCACCTTCTCTGTTGGCCTGGAAAACTCTATATGAACTCTGCCTGAGAGCATCTTCTACTTAGATTCAAGGTCACTTCTCTCTCTGCCTATTAAGCCTGGCCTGATTATATCCTCACTCTGTGCTTCTTTATCTCCCTTTAGCAGTACCTATAATACCTTAATGCATTTTTTCTTAATATTTCAGACTCAACTATCCTTCAGGGCAGCAAAGATTATTCAGTTCCACATCTTTAGGCTTTAGAATCATGACATTACACAGTAACAGTTTTGCAAAATTCAATTGAATGAATGGATACATTAGTACTTGATTACTGCATAGGCAATTTCACCAGGCAGATTAAGCCACATCAACCATTTTCTTTAACTGTAGATTGAAATAATTATTACAGAATCTAGATGCCAGAAGGCAGAGAGTGATTTGACATTTTGATCCTCAATCAGAATTATAAAAATATGTTCCCAGGACTCTAAGAAATCTACAGAATTGAGTCTTTGGAGTAGTAGAGGTTATTGCTCGGTGTGTGCATAATTTCTTTTAATATTTCTGATAGCAGATGATTCTTTTAGCTCATCTGTGGTGCTCTAGTGAGAAGTACTCTGTTTTTCTATGAGGGACACCATAGATCAGTAGCAGTGGTATATCTACAGAATGTGTAGCACACTGGGGTCAAGCCTTGAGTATTATTTTGTGTCTCGAGTGGAGAGTAGGAAGTAGTAAGTCACAATAGCATATTTGCATGTGACTGTTCATGAAACTATTTTGTTTGTATTGCCCAGGGTTCATTTTTTTCCCACATATTTTGGACAATCAAATCCTTGAAGACATTAGGAATGGAATAGGACCTTAAGAATTTATGTGAAAGTTTGTTTCACGATAGAACTCGTATTGCCAAACTTCATGTCAGGTATCTGATTGCCATATAAGCATTTTTTTTCTCAAAAATATTTTTGTCTTGTTTTGGGCTTATTCATACAATATTAACATGACTCTGGCATTGAGCCCTTCACCAAGATGAAGTACCAGCTGAGCTTAATGGCCTAAACTGTCAAATTCTTGGCTCTTTATTAATCTGGGGAAGTGGCCTATACCTCAGTCATTACTGCTCTATTAGGAAAGAAATCATCATATCCATTATCATTAGAGCAGGTTCTTCATCAAAATCTTTGTTCTTGAGATTTCCAAATTGTCTCATTAACTCCCAAATGCTACCAGTGTTTCCCTTTCTCTACTAGAAATGCCTTTCAGCACACAAAAATCTCATATTTAATTGGAAAAACACACTATTCATTCTTAAATTTATCTGTCTTATATTTCTTGTGTTCAGAAAGCAACTATCTCATTAAGCGAGGTTGACAGTCTTTCTGGGTGCTAAAATCTCATGCTAGTGTGTGCAAGCATTGAGTCACAAAGAGCAAATGGCCCCTTAGAGGAAGGCATGGCCTTGTTACTATTGCTTCTCTCCACTATAAGGGGAAATGCCATCATCTCCCCGTAACTGCTCTCAGGCTGACTGAGGGTGGACAGAGGAAATGGGAATTTGTTTCCTTTTAATGAAATTTTGTTTTCCTAGTAAGGAGAGTTTACATAAATGGTCTGGGGTGTTTAGGAACTCAGATGATAGAGGTGAAACTTCCATTGTAGTTGTGTTGAGTGTCACATCACCTTATGTCCTCTACACAAGGGCTTGTCCACAGAACTCTAAATAGTTGTAAACTATAATGGTTTGGTGGTATCTTTTAACTATTGGGCCCCTGAAGTTTCACCTTGTGTTTCTGGTTGAGATTATGCAGTGCACAAACTCTGCCAGGAACTCAGTGAACTGGGGTGCAAAGGTCTATTCATTTCCACCCAATAGGAAAATACTCTAGTGAGCTGGTGAAGACAAAGTTGATATCTTGAGATGCTGTATGTCTCTGTCAATCCTACTGCATCACGTTTCACAGGTAGCACTTTTACCAAGGCCTTGTGTACCCAATTCTGGTTTAGGAGTCACGTCTAAAGTTCTCAATATGTGGTTTCAGCCAGGGAAGCAGATTGGTGCCTTGCTCAGCTATCATCAGAGAAGCTTTTTCCTGTAGCAGATGGAAACAAACCACAGCCAGACAATATGCAGAGAATAAGAGACCTTTGAACACTCAGCCCTAAAAGAGATGTATCCATCAAATTCTTCTCTGCAGGGCTTAGGAAATCTGCAGAAGAGGAGGCTTAAAGTGTAAGAGCCAGAAAGAAGAAAGTCATGAAGGAAACAGGCCTTGTAAATCAACAGGATTGGTGCACATATGAGCTCACAGAGACTGTGGCAGCATGCATGGGGTCTGCACAGGTCTTGCGCAAGAAGGCATCCTAGAGCTAAAGGGAGAAGTGCAAACATGCCCCCACTCCTAACCCATAAACTATTTCCAATTGATAACCACTAAATAAAAATTAGTTTCCATGAAGGGAGTCTTACTGGGAAAACAAACTACTCCTAAAGGAGACCCATGCCCAGCAGCAGATGGCCAAGACAAAGCAAACTCAGTGCCGGCTTCAGAGGTTTCATGTCTCATAATGTTGTGTCAGGGATTTCAAAATTTCACACACACACACACACACACACACACACACACACACGTTTTTCTCTCTTTTTGCTCTACACTTTTTTTGTATATATATAAAATTTTATATATATTCTGGCTTCCAGTTTAGTGTTTTCACAGAGATTTCCAAGTGAAGGGTGAGCAGGCTTCTGCATCTATATCTGTTTCTTGTATTTTTACTTCAGTCTGTTTTGTTCTGTTCTAATGTACTTGTTTTTATATTATTTTATATTAATTATATTCCCTCAGTAGCCTCTGAGAGACAGGAAGGGGTAGACTGGATGGGGAAGAAGTGGGAGGAGTAGAGGGAGGGAAGGCCATAATCAGAATATAGAAGAAGAAAATCTATTTTTAATATAAGGTGATAAAAAGAACCCACTATGTACCAGGAGATAAGACAGGAAGGGATAGGGTCATTCTAATAGTGGCCTTGTGCCGTTCTGATGCACATGTTAAGATCGTAGCAAATATCTATCAGCTCAAGATCCGAAGCACTAAGAAAGCTTTTGGATGATAGGGAGGACTGTGTCATAGGCTTGCTAAGCACAGGTGTTGGTCATATGGCCTGTGCCTTGGACATCATGCTTCTGGTTTCTGTGAAGATCTGTAAGAGTCTCTAATGTCCTCACTGCAGAGATATTGCTGAGCATGTTCACTGATGCACTGACATGCTGTAGAAGAACTCCATGGAATCGATGTTCTTTATCGAGATACATCTCACTGTGCATTTCCCTTAAGACCACAGCAAACTCTTGTCTGATTAATCTTGACCATGCTTTAAGCTGCAAACCACAGAATACAATATGGCTTATCTGCATTGGCTTTGCAGGGCCATAAAGCCTAATTCAGTTCTTTGATTTATCCATCTATGGTAGGTGTTTAATATTTCTGAGACATAGCTATTTAATTTTATATTTTTTATTTTGATGAAAATGTCCTCACATTGACAGGCTGAATATGCAGAGTGAAGTTTTGAATTCTGGTTCTGCCACAGTGGAGGTGTACAGTTCTGGGCACATTGTTGACCTCACCAAATCCTATATCCTTTGTATGACTACATGACTGAGTAATAAACTGACTTGATTTATAGGGCTACCACAAAGGTTATATGAGATATTGCATGTAAAGAGTTTAGTACAATGCTCGGCACATGAAGCTTAGATGATTGTTACAGTGTTGGTACAAAGATCAGGGCCAAGCACTGGACAGATTATTGCATACACACTGTATGATGAGAGCGTATGTCTCGGCAGAAGTCTTGGGCTCCTAAGACTTCAAAAGACGGTCTTTTGAAAATCAACTGGTGAAAGGGAAGCACAGGCTCTGTTTTACTAGATCTACAATGAT
Organism: Sigmodon hispidus; assembly: GCA_004025045.1. Lineage (NCBI taxonomy): Eukaryota > Metazoa > Chordata > Mammalia > Rodentia > Cricetidae > Sigmodon > Sigmodon hispidus. The sequence goes on from PVIH01002999.1 coordinate 75,921, forward strand.
GACCTCTTTTATTTCTTAGACTAGATAGTAGTTAACCTACTTCGCTTGATACCAAATAGAAGAAAAAATAGTGGTAAGTCAATGGATAAGGTGGAAGGAATGAAACCAGTCCTCGTGAGAATAAAACCCAAGAAAAACTAATTGTAGTGAGTGGGCTAGGGTTGGATCACCATTTGTTATCAGGGGCACCATTTGTGGGGCAGTTTTTTGTTTGACTAGATAGTTATGCGTATTGCAAGGAATTTGTTGTTCCTGACTTCACTTACTAGATGTTAGAAGTAGCTGCCTCTTCTCTATCTTTATGATAACTTCCAAATACCCACTCATCGGGATGGTCTCCAACTAAGATTGATGAAAACTATCTAGAGGTCAGTTGAGACCCAATATCCTTAGACTAGTCCTAATTTCTAGCAGTCATGTTTATACCTGAGGCCCTTTCATTTAAACTTGTCTTTATTTACATGGCTCTGTACCAATTCCAGGATTGGACTGCAAAAAAGCACAAAGTAGGCCTGAGCCCCTATTGTTCAAGAAAGTAAAGAATTACCCAAAGAATTCTTAGAAACATTTCAATAGAAACTGGAGCCAAACTGTAGGGCTCTCCCTGACAAACTGGCAATCTGTGTCCAAAATTAAATGATAGTGGAAAATTATAATCTGTTGAAAAAATAAGATTCAGTGTCCACATGCTGATAAAAATAAATAAATGGAAGACGATGGAAAATTCTTTCATAAACACGATAAGCCAAATAATAAACACAGAAGGAATGCTGTCAATAGCAAATCAGAACTTGTAAACCTTTTCAGTATTGATTTTGCATGTTAAGAGCTAAGAGTGAATATTTGAGCAACCAAGTAATTATATAATTTCATAACTCTTGTTCATTGCAAATGGAAAACAGTATGTTGCAGCAGAAAAGCCTGAGGATAGCATCACTGTAACCATGCAAAAATATCTCCTGAAATATCTCTTTAAGAGCCATCTAAAGTCTAATGAGAGGGAAGTATAACTCCTAATTGAGGGATAGTTCATATCTACCTGCACTAATAAAACCATTGATGTTATGAAGCACAGACTAATAATCTAACACATAAAGAGACTAAAATAGATGGCAACTAAAGTGTTCCATAATTTTGAAACTATACCAAATTGCTAAGCTAACAACCAGTGCTTTCTTGGTTGGGAAAATGCATGATATCACTGCTCCACCCAAACAGGGGGAGGTGGCCTGTTTTAGTAGTTCTGAGATCTTAACAGTACTGAAGATGTGGGCAAGGAGCTATTAAAAGAAAAGGAAATGTTATATTGGAAACAGTGTTTAGAACTCTTCAGTTATGTCTTCTCATTCAGATAGTGGAGGCTTTCCTGGCAAGCTGTTATGCAAGGATATGTTCATTGTTAGCGGAGAACTTTGGAATATGGGCTGATAACTACTCCCATAAGACACTGCATCTTCACAATCTCTGGTGATGGAGAGGCCTGAGATCCAGAGATATAGATGACATTAACGACAATCATAACAACTGGCACCTATATTGTCCTCAAGCATTAAATGTCACTGAAAGAACCTGAGTTAGAAGAATTAATGTAAATGCTACACAGAATGACAGGTTATTTATTCTAAACCTCAGTTTGCAGCTGAAGAAACTGCCATATAGAGTGAAAAAACCCATAGCTTCTACATTCAGAGACAAAGTGATTCAAAGCCATGCAGACAGGTTCCGGGGCCAGGCTTTTCCTTCATGAGTATCCTAGTCGGCCTGCACAGGGGTTCTGGCCAATGAGACTTAACATTCATGTTTGACTGGAAAACAAACTGAGGAGCAGAGAATGCATATTTTCTAGATGTATTTGAAAGACCTCATTGAATTTGGGGACTGTATTGTCTGTGCATCATGGAGAAGGGCATAGGAGTTCAACAGGGCCATCGTGAGTCAGGAGCAAGTACAGACAAGAAAGACCTGAGTTAAACCACAGGGCCAGAAGAACACTTGGGTGCTGAGGCCATCATGGAGTCACTAGTTAGCAGAGAGAGGAAGCAATGTCTACTGGAGAGGTGGAAAATTGGTGGGCTTCAGAACCAGGGGTGCCGCATAGGACAGATAATCTAGACTTTGTTACTCAGAAAGTCTTACTTACTATCTCCAATGAGGTTCCTCTTTCCAGGTGACATTCTCATATCTTCACAAGGAAGTAAGACAGATGAGAAGGACAGGGTACATAACAAGCCCCCAAGACAAGGTCCCTTTAACCATTATACCCTTTGAGACACCACGTTCCACAGCAGAAGCATCAGCTTCAAAGAACACTGATGGCCAGACAAGGCCCCAGACTCTTCTGTATTCATCCATGTAGCTACCCTAAGAAAGAAACACTGCTATTTCAGCTTTTACATTTCATTCTCTTTACTGCACTAAAGACTGGAGATAGGGCTGCATACATGCTAAATACTCATTCTTTCTCTGGCCTACATTCTGATCCACTTTGCCTCCTCTGGTCATTATGAGGATAATTTGAGGCAAGCATTTAAAGCACACTGCTCTATGCTAGCCACAAAGGAGGTTCTAAATACACAGCACCTGATGCACCCATCACAAGATTAAAGAACTAACACTAGGATTATTTAAGCATCTATCAAAATCCACAGATAGGCCAGCATGGTTGATTCAGTTGGTAAAGGCCCAGTTTGAAAACCTGGTAATGAGAGCTGCAACCCAGATATCACACAGTGGGAGGAAAGAGCTGACTCCCACAAGTTGTCTTCTAACTCCACACATGTACCATGGTAAGTGTGCCCTCTTCCAATCTATCATCTATCTGTCTGTCTATCTGTCTATCTATCTACCTATCCATCTATCATCTATCTATATCTATCTATCTATTATCTATACGTCTATCTATCATCTATCTGTCTATCTATTATCTATCTATCTATCTATCTATCTATCTATCTATCTATCTATCTATCATCTATCTACCAATCGTCAGTCAGTCAATCAATGTAACTTTAAAAAATGTAAAGCCACAGAAATAACAAATGGTGTAGCCAGGATTAAAAATTTGGTCTCATTTTTATGCACATATATTTTTGTGGTAGGTTTCAAATTAAGGATGGATCTTAAATGTTTCATTGACTAAAAAATATTAATAAACACTTCTGAATACATGGAAATTATAAGAAACTCAGATTTTAATTTCCACAGTAAAGGTTTCTCTGTCCATAGCCAGGCTTGTTCACTCATATGTGGACCATGATTTTTCTATCTATATTGGATCAATCAAGTAGAGAGAAATGAGATAGTATCATTTCATAGTTAGGGCTTTACAAAATAAAAATTGGCCTACCTTTGCTGTAGACCTTTGACCCTGCTTGCTCTGCTATTCTCAAAGGCTTGTGGATCTGTATTGGTCTTGACATAGCCAAATCTTCTAGCATTCTTGGGAAATTAGGAAATTACCTTGCAGGTCGCACTGAAGTGTTCCCTGTTGGCTTAAACAGGAGAGTTTTCAAGGCTCCAGATGGGAACTGATTTCCTTCATTCATCTTATGAAAAATCCAATCTTACCCTCTTTCATGTTCAAGAGGATTTGATTAATTAGGACATGAAGGGAGGGAAATGACAGTCCCTGTTGCTGAACTGCACTGGTTGCTGCAATTTCAGCTCCTCTCTCCATTCCTGACAGGCCCCCGGAGCTCCCAGCCTGTCTGTCTAATCACCATGCTGCTGGAGGCTGAGTGCATAAGCTCCATGTCAGCCTTGCGTGTGCACTCTCTAGTTCTATGACTTTGAGACAGATTTTTTCCCCTCATATCTTAGTTTCAGTTCCCATAGGCATATAATAGGCATGCCTACGGCTCTGCATAATTTGCAGGATTTTATTTTCCCTTCAAAATATCGTCTCAATGGTGATTCATTAAATGTTAACATACATCATACATTTGTATGTTTTTTCATTTGTTTCGGTTTTGCCTTTCTGTCTACTTGATAGAATCTAAAATGCCAAGTCTCAGACCTGAATTAAAAAGTCCTAAGGATCTCTATGAGTTCAAGCTCAGCTTGGTCTACATAGTCAATTAATGGGCCTGGATAATATCTTTATCACTTTTACAAACATAATTTATGCACAGCAAACAAAACTCAAATCAGAAATAACAAGAACAGTGTCTCTGAAAGAGACACATCTGGGAATTCTTGTGGCTCAGAACAGCCCTAACCTGGGCAGCTGGAAGACTCCAGCATTAGCAGCATGGAGAAAACTCTTGTTAGAGCGACACACATTGGAAAACCCCTCCAGGAGGACACTAAATAGGGGGCGATATGTCAGCAACATTGGATGCTGTGAATGCTGTGATGATCCAAATGTAAAAGCACACAAACTACACAATTCCATGAATAGTCTAAAAGGAGTGATATTGTCTGGGCTACAGTCAATCACCTTTGGGGTGAAGTGAGGGCTAGTGGCTGACATTGATCAGGTATGTGGAGAATGAAGGAAGCCTTGAGTGAATATATAAAGAGAGGCTGAAGTCCTGAATTACTTGTATTATTCACATGATCCAAGGACCATGGGCGTCAGACTCATGGGAAACAGGCAAAGCCTTTCCCCTGGGTCAGACTCAGAAGGGCAAAGACTCCTTCTGGCCCAAGTTCTAGTTTTGAGGAACAATTGACCAGTGGATACAAAATCAAGCAATGTGTTTTTTCCCCCTTTGAGATATTTATACCCTGATACTGCTTACCTACAGAAACTTCTTCCTGCCCTATGCTGTACATAAAAAATATGTCAAGGTTCTTGGCTGTGGTAGAAGCAAGTGTGGCTCCATCAGAGATGTGCAACCCACCTAACCCAAGCTATTTGTTCATGTGTCTGTTCCTTCCTTCATGTCCTTACCACCCTTAATCAGCCTCAAAGGACCAAGACATACTGGACATGACCTGGGTAGAATTTGAGAGACTCTATAGTGCTGTTTCCTGGCTGTTAGTTGCAGTGTGTGCACTACTTGAAAACAATCTGTCTATAAAGTTACACTTCATGTTTCAATAAAAACAATAAAACTAAAGAATATAGAGGTATTATTTCTATTCAGAATTATCAGTCACTCAGCCTCTTTATCAAAAGTATACACTATCATCCCCTTACCACCTACTCAAGGACCCAGAGACAGGGACTGAACTGAGGGCAGGGACCTGAGTCTCTTTTCTTCTTAGATTCCATGTGTTGTGATGCTTCTCATCCAGTGTCTAGTTAGCCACCTGCTTCAAAAGTGGTCACAAACCCCCAAAAGACTTCAGAGTAACAGGAAATGGAAGGAGCTCAATGTTTGGTGACCTTAGACCAGGCACATTTTAGCTAGTGTTCAGGGAGCTACCAAAATATGTTTAGGTCTTCAGACATACAGAGTGGGTCGTGGAACTGGAAGAGACACCGTACTACTTTCTCTGTATTCAAAACTCTGAATATCTCTCTGAGCAGCCCTGGTTCCCAGACACTTTTGTTCTGGAAGAGAATTTACCTGTTTGTGATATAAAATCATCTTTTCTCTCATCATAAGTCAGTAGCATTTTGAAATAATGCAATGATTTATTCTGTTTCCTTTTTTGGTGATACATGTGTATTCTATGTATATGCATGCACATGTATGTGCATGTTCACATGTGCAAGCTGGGGGGGGATGTTGAGCTTCTTTCTCTACCACTCTCTCCCTCATTGTCTTGAGACAGAATCTTACACTGAATTTAAGCCCATTATTTCTGGAGACTGACTAGCCTAGGAGTTCTCAAGAGCCTCCTATTTCTGCACACCAGGTTGTGCACGTGCGCGGGCACGCGCGCGCGCGCACACACACACACACACACACACACACAAATGGGATATTTGAATCTAGGGCCACCGTAAAGATAGAAAGACAAGCTTACATTTCTGGTCTTTTATGTCTCCCTGCTTTTCTTGTTGATTGGTACTCTCCTGTATTGGGTAGCACTGACAGACTAAATGGTACTCAATGTCATGCACTTCTGGGAAGTCACCTGACCCTTATCTCAGCAGAGCAGTCTGACTGAAGCATCCTGGCATCTCAGCATCACAAGAATATTGTGTTCTTAAGAACATTGCTGGCAGCATTTCCTTTTCTCTCTAATGCTTTCCTAGCACTCTTCTGCCAAACTTAACCCACACTTTAAAATATCCAAACTCCTTTTCAGTAGAGCTGCTATCCCTTTTCTTGGAGACAGCCAAGCAGGTTTTGCCTCAATAAAGCTTTTCTCTTTGGTCCCAGCAAGGTTCCGGTGGTCTTGCTCTCTTATAATCTTTGCACTGACTACTTGGTTTCATACAATATGCCACAAGGCAGGTGTACAGGAAGACAAGTCCCTTCCTGCTTTCAGCTTTCTACATTTTTGTATTAAACAGAGTCATGAATAGCAGGTTGCATAATATCTGTCCTTATCAGAAGTGGCCAATCAGCTTGGCTAAAGGAGAAACTGTGTGGACCAGAGGGTTTTAGAGCCCTGCAAATATTGTGTCTAAAGGAGGAGTGGAATTTTGCTAGCTGTGGTATGAAGAACACTCAGGTCAAACATGTTAATATAGGTCATAAAAAGTTCCCTTGAATTCACTTACATTTAAAATGAGATTGTGAAAAATTCATGGTTAAGATTTATGACTTAGGCTTCTGCATATTCCTGCCTTAAATACTGGAACAAATCTGAGCCCCTAGATTAGGAAATAAAGGGTTAAGGAAAAGCTCATGATGAGTTGTCTTAAAAGTCCAAATAATGAACACTGAACAGATTCCCATTTTTAAAATGTAAATGTCCTGTCAGTCTTGGAGTATAAAGAAACTTCACAAGGATATGAAATTTAACCTTAATTGTAATTTATTAAAATGAAAACCAAACTGTTATTCTTTCTTTCTTTTTTAAAGATTTATTTATTATGTATACAGTGTACAGAAGAGGGTACCAGATGTCATCATAGATGGTTGTGAGCCACCATGTGGTTGCTGGGAATTGAACTCAGGACCTCTGGAAGAGCAGTCAGTGTTCTTAACCTCTGAGCCATCTCTCCAGCCCCCTGCCCTCCTCCAAGGATTTCTAACTGCCAGGTTCCACCCACAGGACACTCTAACTGCTGGGCTTCATCCCCACCCTACAGAGTAAAAAGCCCAATCTCTGGACTTGAATTTCCATCAATCACCATCCTGGAAAGCTTCATTCTGAAAAGTTTCAGCTCCCTCCCAAAGAAACTCTATATCAGCCCTGACTTCTGTGAACTGCTGTTTCTCTCCATACCCCAGGCAGCCTCTCTCCTGGCCTTTTCCATTCCAATACAGTGTTTGTGTGAAGTTTGCTTGTGTTGTGACTTTGTGGTATTCCTAGGCCCCCAACTGCTAGGAAACCTTTCCATCCAATCAGTAATGCTTACAAAATCAGCCTTCCTCTTAGGAGAGCTAGAGTCATTTTGTGTGTGTGGGCTCAGTCTGTGGTGCAGACCCTATCTGCGTTGTTTGTCCCCCTATAGTCACCCTGTGACCTTAGGTGAGTTTCGCAGACATCTCAGGTCTTACGTGCTACCATAAAAAGTTGAGACCACTACATTTTGTTAACATATAACTTAATAATACCTGGTACCTACAGGTAGCTTGTCTGTGGAGGAGGAGACTGCTAACATTTCTTTGGGGTCATAAAAATCTCCCAATCAGGAATGCTATCCATCTACTAGCTCCTCCCACTCTAGCATCTCTTTCTATCTGTTTCTTCCTTGGAAGTTTAGGAGGGAAATTTTAGGAAGAGGGAGCCTAGAAGACAGAGAAGGACAAGATTCTGAACACCTGAGTCTTGGGAGAGCTTACAAAAATAGGAAGAGTATCTAAAAGCTCACCAGTTTTTTCAGATTCTTGAATTTATTGAAACTAATTTATAATGTATATCCTTTTAATTTTCTGGAATTTCATTCATATCTGTTACAACGTTTGCCTTTCAATTTCTAGTTTTATTGAAGTAGGTCTTCCTTTTTTTGTTTTTTTAAATTTGGTTAAGAATTTCCAAATAGTGTTTTATCCTTAAAAACAAATTAATTCATTAATAAAAAAATAGGGAGAACAATTTTAGAACATTTTCCTCTATTTTTGAGTTGTGTGCAGGTTTCCACAAATCTTCTCAACTCAAGAATCAGCAGATCAGAACATGGGACTGGGCTTTGGGTCTTTCCTTGGTAATACATGGAGATTTTAAGTAGGTTCTAAGAAGAGGGGCTACCCCAACAGTGGAGGCCATCCAGAAAAGATCTCTAGATCATTTCAGAGTGATAAGTACTTGAGAACATGAATGTGATGCCTCTGCTGTATCTTTCCCATTGGCCTGTCCATCATTCTGTAACGACTTACTTGGTTCTTCTGTGCTAGCCACCCCAGTCCTTTAACCTGTCTACCTGCTAACACCTCACCCAGATGAAAGAACTCTAAAGCCTGAGCAAACTTAACTAATGAATTAATTTTCCAGAGATAATCACTAAAGCACTTTTCTCGACTACACTTTCCATTTAATGGGACATCCAGCCTTGACCCAGGAACACTAGTAATGAGGGGATGGATTCCAGGCAGCTTGTGATGAGAAAAGGAACACAGTAGGCTGTCAGATTGCCCAAGGTCACACAGCAAGGTGAGAGTACCTAGCATCTTTCCTCCTGCTCTCAGCGCTCACTGAAGCTGTGCTCTGTTTGATCACCCGGGAGCCTCTTGCTCTGTATGGCCTAGCCTGAGCTTAAAGAGCCGTTAATGTGAAATCTGCAGCAGTCCTCCATTGATAGGAGCTGAGTGAAAAATAATAGCTTAGAGGAAGCTTGATCAATAGATATTATGCAAATGCCTTGAGCAATAACATTCCTCTCCATTACTGGGTTAACTGTCCCAGTAAAGACACTGCCTTGATTCTGACAGTTTTATTTGTCTTGTTTTGTCAGGGTGAAAATCAGGGTCTGAGTGATGCCTGTATAAAATCACAAAAGGTAGATGACTGGCAGAGGGCCAGCTCCTTTCTCCCTGAATTAGAAGCACTCCCCCATGAGCTGGCAAAAACTCCAACCCTGTGTACATCAATTATGTTCCCTGGCTGAGAGCCTTGCTGTGTGGAACTAGGCAGTAAACATGCCCAGCACCATAATGACCCTCATTTGTGTTATGGTCCTGATAGAAAGAGGCTGCTGAGGAAGTGGTACCCAGATCTCCTTCATTTGTGGCTTCCTACTTGTTTCTCTAGCTCCATTATCTTGGAATCTAACTCTTCATTACATTTGTGTGTGTGTGTATGTGTGTGTGTGTGTGTGTGTGTGTGTGTGTAGTTATATGAGAAAAATGTTCTTAATTTTCTGAAACTGAAATTAATTGCTAGTATTAACTTGTACTCAGCTGGACATCAAAAACTTAATTGAACTCAATAAAGTTTTCTCCCACATTTGTGTATTTGTATTAATCTTAAAGCTCTAGATTAATTATACAGAATAAAGGTATGAGTGTATGCACACACAATTGTGAATATGCCCACATGTAGATGTGTACAAGTAGACATATAAGCCTAGCATCTCAACCCTGATGTGAGCTTTCAACACTGATATCTAATGAGACGTATTTGATTCCCTCTTGATGATATCTGTCATGAGATCAAAATAGCATTTACCCCGTCTTTCCAGTTGCAGAGTGTTCTCAGGCCTCAGGTGAGGTGGAGCTCTACTTCAGAACACATTCCTCTGATCTATTAATTGAGAAGCTGGAACAGTAGCCTGGTGAGGCAGCTTCCTGTTCTGCCTACACACTCCATCATCTTCTCTCTTTCCATTCCAGAAAAAGGAAGCAACATGCTCCACTCACATTCTGACTGTCCCCTGAGAAAGATGGAGTTGGCTATAGATCCCTTTGCTCTTTTTCTTTTTTTAATGGTTTATTTAAATAATCTGTGGCACTCAGTTCACATGCTTTCAGTTTTGCTGGCAACATCCAAAGTATTATAATAAAGAGCCAGAGATATCTGTGCCTTTTTCCACCAAGTCTCTTCAGGATGCTGACCTTGTTCCCATCAATGTCAGAGCTTCTTTATAGCACATTTTCCCAGGAGTTTTCTGGCTTTGACCTGCACTCTGTGTTGTCTTCTGTCTTCTCTATGGTAGACTCAGTGGTCAGGACCACTTGTTGGTGACAGAAGGGCCAAGTGTGTTTCTCTCCTGATGGAATTTGGACTGCCTCTGCGACATGGTGTCTTGGGCCAATGGTGATGTGTTTCTTTCTTTCTCTGAGGCTATGTCATCTTTCACAGATGCCCAGTGGCTTGGGATTTGGGAGAGGAGGGAATTCCTTTCTGCTTTCAGCACCATCTTGTTTCCAAGCTCTGTGCATTTTGACTATTTCCAAATGTAGTTTCTTGATTTTCCAGAGTCAGCCCCGGAGTGCTATGGGCTCACGATCTTTCTTAGCAGTGCTTTGTATCTAAGGTTAGGGTTAGGTGCCTCTGCTTGTGCCCTGCACCTTGTCCATTCTTAGATTTCCATAATTTGCTTTCATCTTCACTCAAATTATAGGAAACTAAACACTGCAAAGCAGCCTGTCCTGCTTTCCATGGTGGAGCAGTGAAAGGGGCTCATGATGAGATTCTAAAGGAAGAATGCCATAGTGGTGATGATGCTCAATGGAAGAATGGCTCATTGGTCAAGAAGAAAAACATCATATACCTAAGTTAGATTTTCAAAGTTTCCTGCTGTCTTAAGAATTATAGGGAAAATTGGGCCCTAGAAAAATGATTTGAGCTTATATCCATCATTTTAAATTTCCCAAGGTTGACGCCTAAGTGGGGTGATTCTAGATGAATCAAGAGAAGTAATCTGGGTATTTCAAGGAGGCAACTCTCCAATGTGTTTGAAGAATCTGTTAGGGTCACCAAAACCCTGTATTTATCAGGTCAAAACTATTTTAATAATAATAGCAACAATTTATCTACATTTTTTACTTTCTATCTCTCGTGGATACAACAGTGGTTTTTATAAACTTCTTCTGTGATTACAAACATCTGTGCACCCCAAACCAGATGCACAAAAATTCTATTCAGTGGAAACACTAGTTAAATAAGACAAAGTCTTATTTTAAAGTATATTTTAAAAATTAGAAAAATTTAAATATGGTATGATTGAAAAGAATATTTAATCAACAAGATAAATTTTATAATTTTGGTTGTGAACCTTACCTTAAAGGCCCAACCCGTATCTCCATATATATTTCTTAAAAATCAAAATTAAAGTGATAAAAATAGTAATATATATAAAAGTTAAAATGTTAATGACCATGTTACTTAGAAGATCGGAGCCTTATGAAAATTAGCAAAGTTGAAGACTGGTCAGATGAAATTACTCAGAGGCTACAAAGAGCAATAAAAAGGTACATATAAAAGAAACCAAGACATACAAAAACAAGAACATTTCATAAAAATCTTATTGGGATTTCAGAACGGTCTAGCAGAAAATGGAAGAGGCATTAAGGCCATGGCTATAGATTTTTCATAATTGATCCAAGGTGACAATACTAAGAAATAGGAAAGTCCCATTAAATGTGATTTGTGACAAGCTTTCTTATCAGACATATTATTGAAACTCCAATCCCTAAATAATGACCTGGAAACTTTATGAAAGGTTGACCTTCAGCTTAAGCTTGTCTCAACTAGCTCTTATAACTTAAATAAACCCATATTTTAAAATCTATGTTCTGCCACATGGCATTACCTCTCTTCCATCTTGTATCTCCTGTCTCCTCTTTGTGTATGGCTGGCCACTCTGCTTTTCTCCTTCCCAGAGTCTCCTGTATCTCCAGAAGTCCTGTCTAACCTCTTCCTGCCTCGCTATTGGCCATTCTGCTCTTTATTGAACCAATCAGAAGCTGTCTTAGCAAAAGCACATCTTCATAGTGCAAACTAATATTCTATAACAGTGTTTGCCACATACTGTCATGACTTTAGGATAAAGTGATGGTCTTCCCAAAATCATGAGTGTCTGGGATTATAAAACTATTGACTGATTACTCACAATTAGCAGATGGCCTTAGAACAGGGACTTTCCTGTAGGACATCTGGAGTTTCAAATGCAAACCCTTAGAGAATCATCTGGGTATGTGGTTACCACTGGATGATACTGACCATCTAAATTTATGTTGAGAGTCCAGTTGACATCTTTTGAGCCTTTGCTGCACACCAAGGTTCTCTAGCATTGGAGTTTTCCTCCTCCTTCCTTGTCACTGTACTTTTTATTCTAAGGTAGATTATCACCTGGGTAACAGGTGTCAGCTTGACACAGGGCTAGGTACATAAACACTTGCATTCATCAAAGAGAAAAAAAATCACCTAAACATAGGGACAAACCCACTAAAATTCTAAAAAAACAGATGCTTATAAAACATGAAGTAAAAGAAATATCCTATGCCACACCAATAAAATCTAAAATCTTTAAAGTGAAAAAACTTTACTTGAGGTAAACATTGGTACTCTGTATTAATTTAAAATGCAGTCTGCCAAGAAAAAATAAAAATTTTGGGTAAATAAAAAATTAATGGAACTAAAGGAAGTAAACACAAATTATATTTTGAGTACTCCAAAACATTAATAAGGTTGGAGAGAATTTGATACACAATATAAACAAACTTAAGGTAGAATAGTACTTTTCAAATCTGGAATAATACCTATTATTTATTAAATAATGATGGGTTTTAATTTAAGTGGGCAATTAACTCAGAATAATAGCAAAAATACAATTTAACAAGCTTAGTAAATTCAAAAATTAAAACTAAAAATACTTGTAAATAACAAAATGGTCAAAAATAGCAATAAATAAATATCGAATCAAAATGAGGTGATGTAAAAGTAACATATTAGAATTACTGAATTGAAACTAAACACTCTACATGCTTGTATTATTAAAGAAGAAAGTGAAAAAAAAAACCTGTGAAAACATCTATCTGAAGAAGACCACATTACTGAATACAGCACATTCAGAATACAGAGAAAAATGCAAGTACTCACTTGAAGTGACTTATCTTTACTGGCTAGCTTTTAGGTGCTATGCATAATACCAGGGATTGGGGGAAGTAATTATCACTTTCACCTAATAATGAACTCAGCAAGCTCCAATAGTGACCTGACAAGATATGCCCATTGGCACAATAGTGGCACTAATATTGTTGGAGTAACCAACCAATTTCTAGTTGAATCTAACCCACTCCATGAGATTGAGCCCATGCTGACACTGTTAACAAGTTCAAGGATCTTTGGCTAAACAGGCCTGGGCCTATGAGGGAACCCAATACCGTTATTATACTGAATGGGCAAAGTATTAAAATGTTTCCTAATGAATTATTGCTGTATACACAAATCAGTTCACCTCTTACCTCTCATCAAAGAAGCTTCTTCATGGAGTAGCTAGCTGGTAATTAACACAGAGCCCTCCAACTGGTCAATGAGCATACAGAAAATATAAGACAGGGGTGTGCTCAGCCTCAAATGGGATATACATATCAGATACTTTCCTCTAAAACTCAGGAATGCTTGAGAACAAGGGGAAAGAAAGATGTCAAGAGCCAGAGGTGGTGAGTAAAATGAAGGAAACCATTTTCCTGGAACATATAAACTCTCAGTGATCATGATAGCAGAGAAAACTTTCAGCATGGGGATGGGAGAATGAAGAAGAAATTATTAGTATTTGGAAGCTCCTGGGAGGAAGCGAGTCAGTTTTCTTTAATGGAATGAGCTCTGGCATATCTACCACATTATGGAGCAGGCTCCACTACCAGCAGTACTTAGGCAAGAAAAATGGACTAGGTGCAGGGAGGAGAGAACTCAGATTTCAGCGGGTAAAGACGTAAGGAATGGAGAGGGTGAATGTGGAAGGAGTTGGAAGGGGAGTGAATATGATCACAATACATGTTCTGAAATTGTCAAATAATTAATAAAAGTATTTTCAAAAATTTAAGAAATATGGGCATGATGTTACCAAAAGTAGCTGAGTAGGAAACCCTAGGACTCCATTCTCCCAGAAACTAAGAAGCTGGAAAAAAGGAAGTAAACACTTGAAAGAGCAAATGCCAAGAAACATGCTCTATGAGTCAAAAGCACCAGTCAGGACAAGGCTTACCGGGAAGCTGAAGTTGCCAGCCACATAGTGCTCAAGCACCCTAAATTGTGCTCTTGCCACTCTATCCCCAGATCACCCCTGCCACGAAGGCATTGCAAGACTGGTGCAGGTGTCTGCTAACACAGAGGGGCAAATATGGACCTTCTCAAAAATATGTGTCTGTGTTTCACCCTGTAGCAAGTTTCTGGATAGAATGGCTTGATTATGGCAGGTGGGCACCAGACACTGACCCTTCATTGACTCTGTTCTCTGTGCCCTTAGTTTTCATTCTGTGGCTTGGGCTGTGGAGCGCATGCGGGGCCATGGGGCCATGTTTATGCATCCCCTAATCCCCTGACTTGATTCAAGTTAAAAGGGCTCAGAAAAAAAATCATAGATTTTTTAAAGCTATTAACATTATTTTATTGACTCTGTGTTGAGGAATGCCACTAGGCAAAGTTCATGGAGGAATACTAATAAACAACATTCATGGTATGGCATAATTCGGCAAAGTCCTTGGGGATATCTGTCGAGTGGCCTTATTAGGCAAAGCCAGTGGGGTGACTCCCTGTGAATACCAGTTGTTTTCTGTCTGTAATTTCTCATGTGCCATCACCTTATGCCCCTAAGAGAATAGCTATGGGATTTTTTCCCATAGCCCCTTGGTGAATTTTACACATTTTGGGCACTATATCAGTGACTTATCAGAAGAATGACTTTTTTACTCCATGTAGTTTCGACGTATAAAATTTACTTTCAAGCACTAGGCAGGCCTTTAGCTAAGATCTCAGCTAATTCAAAATAGGACTAGTTGCCCTGGAGATGAAGTGCTCAAGGACAAGTTCCCAGGAGTTTAGCAAAGGCAGGCATGTAACAACTTCAGTGCCAGTTTTCCCTTGCAGAAAAGGCCTAATAGACATATATACATATAAATATATATGTAGACATATAAACATAACTCACAGTCTTAATAATTAAATTTCCTCACTTATTACTAATCTCAAATTTATGTTACAAAATTCAAGGTCCAGCTAACTGTCTCTTCTGGTTAAAATTACACCTCTTAAGTATTGGGGTGATTCCTAGGTCACTGCCTTTTGCCCTCCTACATGCCTTTCTGCCTGCTTCATAGACTATACATCAAGGAACCTGGTTGACACTGAAACCTTGCTCTGGCTATGGTCAGCATGGCTTTTTCATGTCTGAGAAAAAAAAAAAAGTTGTGTAGTGGGATTATGTTATGTTGCTACTCTTTCCTGTCATTGCAAATATTTGTCCCACCTATGGGTTTACTAAAAGCTGATTGGCTAAAGGCAGACAGGAAGTGTGGGTGGGGCTACCAGGCTAAGAAAACTCGGGAACATCTCAGAGCAGAGACAGATGTCAAACACAGAGTTGCCAGAGAGACAACACAGAAGCCAGAAGACAGCACAGAGGAAAGAAGTTGAAATGCTGCTCTGAGAAAAGGTACTGAGCCGTGCGGCTGAATAAGAAGGCTTGAGTTCAAATGAAGGAGTTAGCAAGTTAAAAGCCTGGGCCCCAGGTCAATCAGCGTAAAAATAATATAAGCCTGTGTGTGATTATTTGCGGCTAAGTGGGGCTGAGTGTGGGTCCAAACCTCTGAGCAAGACAGGAAAGGCTGGCCCAGAAACATAATCCAACAAACTTGTAATATTTTTTATGTGTTTACAGTATGGTTGTGTATCATTTACTTAAGAAATATAAAATGACCTTCAATATCAGCTCATATAATGGCTAAAGTTTTGTGTGGAAAAGAGAGATATAAAGAGAAGAGAAAATGCAGTAAAAAGAAAAACTACCTTAAGAACACGTGAGTTTGCCTTTCCTGTTTACCTAGACCTTTCCCCTTTGCTACTCTGAAGCATTGTTTCCACTACCCTGTGCAGATTTGGAGCTGGTCTCTAAGTCTGCATTACTTGTTAAAAATACAATGAGAATTAAAAAATATGAGAAAACAGGGAAAAGAGTAAAGTATAAATGAAAGAGTATGCTTTATTAGTATGAAAAATAGACAAAATGAAGAGTAAGTGCAAAATGAACCGGCAGTCATGAAGTTCTATCAGCACCAATAAACATTTGAAATATACCTTTGGGAAGGGATCTTTGCACAAGGGAAGTGGAGAGACATTTTATCCAGGGGTTTTGGAAACATTGCTTTCCAGACAACAGCACAGATTCATGTACAAATCCACAGTGATTGTGACAGCAGGCATTAGACTGTGCTAGCTCCAGCCAGACAAAATTTCAGCAACAAGGGGTCAGGGTGCAGGCGTGAGATGGGCAGGTAATCTCAGCTAAGAAGCTCAGCACTTGATGGCTGCTAGGAGCTGGCATTCAGGTTATTTATTCTAATGATGTGACCCATGGTAGTTCAACCACACTCCAGGGCAGACACCAGTCCCCAGACTAGCTGAGCAACACAAACTGGTCTAGTTAGGGATAGAAGTGGAAAGGGAGAGTCAAAGCTCTGTGGGAAAGGATGGGGGGGAATGTTGAGGGTTTGGTAACGGGAGGAGTTAAAAGGAGTGAGCGCTAAAAATACTTGTAAGAAATTTTCACAGAATTTATAAAATATTTTTAAAGTGAAGAGAAAATAAGAAATAAAATTAAGTAGAAACCAGAGTATCAGTTAGCATTTCTCCCTGGCTGTGATGGATGTAGCTTTCTCTGTTTCTTACTTTGTTTTCTATAGCTGGATCTGCAAGTGGGAAGACAGCTGCTAGTCTCAATACCACCAACAAGTTAGTCAGGGTGTCCTCCTTACTAAGATCAATTTTGTCAGATGCATGTTTTTTTTTAGGTGCATCCCTATTCTGAGCACAGATGCCTCAGTTAGTGTCTTGTGCCCACCTGCCAGCTGTAGCTCTCTGTCCTTTGTGCTGAGTATCACTTCTTTTCCAGTTAGCTTCAAATGGTTCTGAGAAAGTGGGTGGTAGGAGGGCTGTGTTTATCTTTGCTGTGGGATGTTCTCTTTTAACTCATATCCAGGCTGCTCTGTTGGCCAGTGTTCCATTGTCTGTGCCTGAAAACAGTCACGTGTACACATGGGACTATACCACTTAGCCATGCTATTGCACACCTGTGTCACTTGGGTCCATAGATTGTCCAGGTGCTACAGCAAGAATAGCATGCTTGCATCATTCCCTCCTGAAACTCAGCTTTGAGCCTTCATGCCACACTTCAGCCCAAATGTCTGTAGCCAGTGGCATGATACTTCTGGCCCTGGCCCTATTTCACCAGCCCACTCAGCCTATACCTTATTGGAGAGTCCTGTGACATCTGGGGCCAGCTAGGTGACAGCTCACTGCAGGAAAAACCACAGTTACTATGTGCCCCAAGCCCCAGGGCTGAGATGCTACTGTGGTGAATCTGTAGCTCTCAGCTCTGCTCACTTTTTACTACTGCATCAAATATCCATTTCTCCACATTTTCAAACCTGTGTCTTCTGGTAGTCTTCCTCATTCTCTCCTGTTCCTTCTGTCTTTGGAATAGAGAGCCCATTTCCTCTCTCTGTCTCTCTCTGTCTCTCTCTGTCTCTCTCTGTCTGTCTCTCTCTCTCTCTCCTCAACTCTTTTTTCCTCAGGTTATACAGAAAATGCACATGATCAGCCATCTTTCCTGGAAGTCAGCAATTACTTTAAACATAAGTGGATTAACTTTTCCCTTTAAAAAGAAGAAACTGGCAGTATGAAGAAGTTGGTATTCAACTATATACCTCTTAAATGAGAGTTGTTTAAGATTAAAATACAAAAATAATGATGAAGTCAAAGGATAGTGTCTGAGTTGAGATTTCTACTGCAATGACAAAGAATCATGATAAAAAAAAAACAACTTGCAGAGGAAATGGTTTGTTTTATTTTATAGGACTGTGACGGATGGATATCTCTATCCATCACTTAGGGAATAGCAACTCAAACAGGACAGGAATTTGAAGGTAGGAGCTGATGCAGAGGTGACAGAAAAAATATTACTTGCTGGCTTGCTCCTCAGGACTTGACCAGCCTGCCTTCTTGTTGCAGCCACGATCCCCAGCTTGGGAAAGGCACTGCCCACAGTTAGCTGGGCCCTCTTAAATAAATTGCTAGTTAAGAAAAAGCTCTACATGTCTGCCTGCAGCCCAATGTTATTCCATAACATTGGCATTTTCAAAACCAATAGTCTGTCTTCCCAGATTGTGTCAAATAAACATAAAACTGGACAGAATAGACAGAAAAAGCAATTCCTGTGGATAATGGTTAGAAGGCAGATAGAACTAATATCAGATAAACTAGACCCTAATACAAGTATTATGAGTCAAATGAGAATATTCTGTAGTAATAAAATGTTCATTCATAAGGAAGCTATAATGAGTATGTACATAAGGAATTAAGCAGCAGAACTCTAAAATATAAAAGTTGATTAACAGGATTAAATGGAAAAATATCTCTATAGTGATGATTGCAGATTTAATTTATTACCTCCAGCAATATATGCATCATCTGTACAGATATCACCATGGAAACAACAGTCACATGCAATACTATTTATACCAACATGTTAAAATGTTATTGTCATAGTCTGTGTCTATGTCACAGTCCACTCAACAACAGAAGGCATACTGCACATTAAACATTGTTCAATATAAACAATATGTGATGTCAAAACCTGTCTCAATATACATTAATTATTAAAATCATATAAAGTATTTTCTTCAACCATAGGGTATTGCATCTAAAAAATCAATAAAAATAGAAAAAAATTATAAATATATGAAATAAAACACATTCATAGAAACCAATGGATCAAAGATAAAAATGCCTTTAGAAAAATAAACACAATCTACACACATAACTGCAGTGGTTAGAACAAAGATGGCCCCATAGTCTCTTAGGAATGGCACTCTTGGGAGGTCTGGCTTTCTTGGAGCAGCTTTGTTGTAGGAAGTGTTTCACTGAGGGTAGGCTTTGAAGTTTAGATGCTCAGTCCAGGCCTAGTCTCTCTCTTTCTGCTGCCTGCCAATCTGCATGTAGAACTCTCAGCTATCTCCAGCACCAAGTCTGCCCAAATGCTATCATGTTTTCCATAATGATAAAAATGAACTAAGCCATAGAAACTGTATTACAGCCCCAATTAAATGTTTTCCTTTATAAGAGTTGCCATTGTCATGGTGTCTCTTTACAGCAATAGAAAACCTAACTAAGAAAATATTATTCAAATAGGTTGCAATGTTAGTGATGTATGAAGGGAGATTTGCATTTGTGAGTGCCACATTAAATGGGAGTAATGTATGATTATAATAACTTTGCAAGTTTTATAATCAGTAAAAGAAAAGCAAGATAATCTAAAGTTAGTTGAAGAGAGAGAGAACATAAATTAAATAAAAAATAGCCCACTTGAAAGTTATTCAACAAAATTTGTAACATTTCTCTTCAATGACAGAGAGAGAGAGAGAGAGAGAGAGAGAGAGAGAGAGAGAGAGAGAGAGAGAAA
Source organism: Sigmodon hispidus (assembly GCA_004025045.1). NCBI lineage: Eukaryota > Metazoa > Chordata > Mammalia > Rodentia > Cricetidae > Sigmodon > Sigmodon hispidus. The sequence goes on from PVIH01002999.1 coordinate 95,548, forward strand.
GAGAGAGAACAGATTCACACATTAAAACTCAGAAATAAAAGTGAAGAAATTACCACAAAACAAATAAAAATAATTATAATAAAAAATATACATCAACAAGTTAGTTAGATAATTTAGATAAAAATTAATAAGCTCCTAGAAAAATATCAACTGCCAAAATAATTCACATATACAGAATCTTGACTCACTTATAAAAGTAAAATGATTTAAAGAGCAGTAATAATTAAAATAAAAATCTCAGAACAATAATTTGGGACCAGATAGCTTTACTTATTGAGTATTATCAAACAATCAAGGGAGAATTGTTCCTAATTCTTTCTGATATTAACACAAAATAGAACATTGAACATCTTTGACTCAGTCTTTGGGAGACAGCTGGTAATTGGATACCATAGTCAGAAAAAATATCACCCCAAAGCTAAACACCAATCAGGTATACAACAGATTCAAAATCTTTAGGAAAAATTAATATACCAAACTGAGAAGCATACTAATGAGATTACATACCATGGTCAATGAGATTAACTGAAAATCAAGCAATATAGTTTATCACACAAATAGAACAAAGTGAGAGAACACGAGGTCACACACACCTTAAGAGACACAGAAACTTATGTAACTACAACCTGCTCTTTCTTAAAATTATTGCTCAACAAACTTAAGAGCAGAAAGAGAACTCAACATAAAAAGAACCATGTGTGGAAGTTCATATTCAGGAGAAAAATCTCTATTCAGTAGCAAAAGTTTTTATCTCACTTTCCTTACCAACAACTAAACAGAAACCTATTGTGTTTTGAAAGAGGAATGTTCCTCATAGGTTTCAGGTATGTGAACTCTTGGTTTCCTCCTCCGTGGCACTGTTTGGGAGGAGTTATGAAGCCTTTGACTGATAGAATCTTATTAGCAGAAGTATGGCTTCACTGAGGATTTTGAGGGTTTATGGTCTTGTCCCACTTCCTGCGTTATCTGCTTTCTATATACAGTTGAGCTGTTATCACTTAGTTTCTTGTGCTGGCTATCTGCTGCCATGTCTCCTCTCTAAAATGGATGATATTTCTAAAAAATAAGTTGAAATAAACTCTTCTATAAGCATCTTTTGGTCATGTTGTTTTATCATGGCAAGAGAAAAGTAACTAGCACACCCACTTTCTTTTTTTTATATATATTTTTATTTATTTATTTGCCTTGGTGTTTGCTTGGAACTGGAACTACAGACAGTTGTTAGCTGCCATGTGGGTGCTGGTAATCGAACCTGGGTCCTCTGGAAGAGCAGATGGTGCTCTTAACCGCTGAGCCATCTCTCCAGCCCCGCACACCCACTTTCAATGCTGAGCTAGAGCTTCTAGTCAAAACTAGAAACTATTAAGGAAAACAAGTAGATAAACAAATTGCACCTGAATTGAAAAGAAGTAAATTATTTACACAGATATCACCTTGCATATAGAAAAATTTAACTTCATCAAAATCTATTAGCACAATAGTATATTCTATAAAGTTGCAGAATATAAGGCAAACACACAAGAAAAATGTATTTCTGAATGCTAGTAACAATTTGAATACAAAATAAATTCATCTATACAATTGCATTCAAAGCTAAAACACATGGAAACAACTTTAATATAAGGCAATTACTCTGAAAATAACAAAACATTACTTAAAATATGAATACATTTTTAAATAAGTTGAAAATATTTTATCTATGGATTGGAGGATTTTGATACTATTATGAAGACAATACTTCCTAAATTGATCTAAATTCAATGTAAATGCTATAAAACCCCAAATGGCCTTTGTAGACATTCACAGCTGGTGAAAATATTGAGAATAAGTGTCTGTTGAGTACTCAGCTCTTAAACTGAACATCTGTGTCATTCCCTCCAAGGCCTGGGAAAAACTGTAGAAGAGGGGATAGCCAGAACAGGAGAGCTAGACCTGGGAAGAACTGCTAATTACTCTGTCATCTGACTGTCTCATGGCCATGCCAACATGCATACACTGTAGCTGTGGGTACTGGTATACAGCTAGCCCTTTAGCATTTCATTATTGATGGGAAAGGATGCCAGAGGGCCCATTCCTCCTTGGAGAGTCCTTGACTGTTAATGATTGCTGGACAAAGGAACATGGTATGGGAATGGTGTAGCTGTTGTAAATTGTCTATGCTCCAGAAAAATAAATCCCTACCCATGTTCTCTATGCAACTCTGATTAAGCACAGTGGGTCAAACAACTAAAAATAACGTGGGAGGGGCTGGAGAGATGGTTCAGCGGTTGAGAGCACCGTCTGCTCTTCCAGAGGACCTGGGTTCGATTCCCAGCACCCACATGGCAGCTAACAACTGTCTGTGGTTCCAGTTCCAGGCAAACACCAAGACAAATAAATAAAATAAAGTGGTTTTTTAAAAAAAAAATAACGTGGGAAAGACGACATTTTAGAAGAAGTGAGGACTCAATAAGGATAGGACAGACACAGAGAGAGTAATACGAGATGAATATGATCACAACACACACGTGTAAAGTTGCCAAAAATGACATCAAACTTAAAAAACAAGAAAAGAAGAAATGAAAGTTTGATCCTAAAATTTACATAAAGTTGCAAAGGACTTTAAATAGCAAAAAAATAATATTGGAATATAAAAAATAAGCTGCAAGATACTTTTATTTCAACATTCTTTGAAAGTCACAGTAATTGTTGTGCAATATTATTTTAACTAGGCAGAGATGTGTTATATTTGTTTATGCTGCTAAATATTAGTTTTTAACTGTATTAAGGTGTCTAATATTTGTTCTGCTGCCTTTTTTATTTTAACAGTGTAAGGATGTGTTACATTGTTTGTGCTGCATTTGTTTAATTATGTAAAGATGTGTTGTGTGTCACTTTGCCTATCTAAGCTACCTGATTGGTCTAATAAAAAGCTGAATGGCCAGTAGCTAGTCAGGAGAGGGATAGTTGGGGCTGTCAGCTGGAGAGAATAACTAAGAGAAAAGAAGAGAAGAGAAGAGAAAGAGGGAGAAAAAGAGGAACATGCCCAGGGCCAGAAGCTAGGCTGCTGCTAGCCAGCCTTTAAGATAGCACAAAAGGAAGAAGGAAAGAAGGAAGGAAGGAAAAACATAAATGAAAAGGAACAGGTTACGTTATAAGAACTAGCAAGCAATAAGCCTAAGCTAAGGCCAAACATTTATAACCAACAAGAAGTCTCTAAGTCATTATTTGGGAGCTAGTTGGTGGCCCCAAAGAAAAAAGCAATGTGCTGTTGGCATCAACTCTTTCTTGACCATGGGTCCTAGTAAAAGCCTGTGATGAGGTTACCTAAATTCTAATGAAATGCTTACCCCTTGCAGTGCTTTAACTTCATGCTGAGGTGAGGAGAACTATTTTTTGAATGCTTCTTTATTTATTAATTTAATGGATATTTTCTGAGCATATAATATATACATGCAACATTTCAAGAGCTACTGACACACTAAAGTCTTAATTTTCATGAAGAGACAACACAAGTCTGATTTATAGTAAGTATAAAAATTATCACTTGTGAAAAGTCAGAAATGCTTTAGAAATAAACAAAGTGGTTTCCTGCCAGCCAGTTTGTAGGAAGATGGGCTGAGTATTTGCTTAAGATTATCAAGTCGATAGAAATGTTATGGCAAAGGCTTGAAGGATATTGAGTGAGTTTGCCACATTGATGGCACATACGCCTTTGAGAAGAACAATGTTGAGAGATGTGACAGCCAATGTATTCTTCTTTGGGGGCAGAAATACCTTATGTGACTAAATAACAGGCAGAAGTGCTGAGGGGCATGATGCACTGTGTCTTAGTCAGTGTTCTATTGCTGTGACACAAGCCAAAGCCTTGTCAACTTTTATAAAACAAAGCATTTAATTGAAGTTTGTTTAGCCATTTTAGGAGTCTAGTCTAGCATGGTGGCATGCAGTCAGACATGATGTTAGAGAAGTAGCTGACTGTTCTACATCTGGATCTATGGGCAACAGGAAGACTGAGAAACTGGGCCTGATTTGGACTTTTGAAGCATCAAAGCTCACCCCCAGTGACAGATCCTCCATCAAGGCCACACCTACTCCCACAAAAATCACAGCTCCTAATCCCTCTCACGAAGTTCCACTCCTTGAAGGCCAGGCCTGTGGGGCCACATTCTTATTCAAAGCACTATGGGTTCCATCATGGTCCTTAGGTCTTTTTGTCCCTGAGCTGATGCTCAGAAGGTTTTTGGCAGCATAGTTACCTGTTCTATTGATAATGAACTGGCTTATATGACTTACTTTTGTGAATAGAGTGTAGGTAGACCTGACAAATTCTTGAAACAATTGTCTCTGTTTTATTTCATCTCCCACACATGTTCTATCACTCTGGAAGGGACAAGCCCAATGGGTCTCCTGAAATAAAAATTAGAGGGTTACTAAGTAAAATCAAGTCAGAACAAGAAACTTGTGGACAGCCCAATTAAGCCAGTCTGCAGCTGACTTGCTTGTCATGGGCAGAATTACATGTTTCTTCTATAACCAAGTTGTGGGTTAATTTGTTACTTATCATGATCACCACCATCATCATCATTATTATTTCTTATCTCAAAAGGGAGATAAGCAGATGAGATCTAGAAAGCTAGGGAGGATGCAGAGGTTAGTTAGTCCCCTTTGAGAATTGCAAGGCTCGGACTAAGGAAAATCACAAGCTCATGCTTTGAAATCATCTCACCAGAGGCTGTTATGACAATTGTCTGAGAATGCAAATAACTAAGGAATACGTAGGGCATATAGAAGACACAAATAAGAGGCCAGTGTAAGAGCTTTTGTAGATGGCATAGACCAAGGAGGTATTGGCTGAAGCTGTCAGTACACACAATATTTAAAAATAATGTCTAACTTTGAAATTCAGACCCTGTTCAGAGGTGAGCAGATTCTGCCACCTGGACTACCCATCTGGAGAGTTGCTCCCTAGGACCAGGGTCAATCCCTAGAGTCTGATCTCACACTTTCCCTAGCAGACAGGACTAGGGTTTGGTTGTGAGGGGCTCCTCTAGCCACACCTAAAAGAGGGGACCTTGCATGGCTGGGCCCCACCTCCAGGACAAACTGCCTCAGGAGAGAAGGGCTGAGGATTTGAAATTCAGACCCCTGTCCAGAGCAGAGTCACAGATCAAGCAGACCCCTTGCTCAGAGGAGAAAGGAGACACACAAGGCCTCTTGTCACAACTGACTAGGACCTACCTAATCGTGAGCCACTGAAGCCATGGCAGATGCCAGTACAAAAATAGATATAATAATATAAAAAACAACAAGGCAACACCAGAAGAAACTGGTGGTTCTACAACTACAAGACCTAAACAGAGCAATGAAGAGGAAACAGAAGGAAACAACACCAAAAACACCTTTATGAGGATTATTGAAGCTTTCAAAGAAGATATAAAGAATTTCCTTCAAGAAATTACAAACAAAAAATTTGAAGAGATGAACAAAACCTTGAAAGAAAAGACAAACCAAAAAATGAAGGAAACGTTCCAGGAACTAAAAACTGAAATAGAAGCAATAGAAAAGGCACAAGATGAGGCAAAGATGGAAATAGAGAACTGGAAGAAAAGAGCTGGAACTACAGATACAAGCATAATCAACAGAATCCAAGAGATGGAAGAGAGAATCTCTGGAGTGGAAGACTCAGAGGTGGAAATAGATACATCAGTCAAAGAAAATACTTAAACCAAAAAAAGCCATAACACGAAATGTTCAGAAAATTTGGGACACCATGAAAAGACCTAACATGAGAATAATAGGAATAGAAGAAGGAGAAGAGTATCAGCTCAAAAGCACAGATCATGTATGTATATAATAAATTCATAGAAGAAAACTTTCCTAACTTAAAAAAGGAAATACCTACTAAGATACAAGAAGCTTAGAGAACACCAAATAGATATGACTCCCCAAAAAAGACTGCTCACCACAAAACATACAGAACAAAGAAAAATTTTAAGAGCTGCAAAAGAAAAGGGCCGCCCATTGGTTCCGGTTCCACTTCCGGGACCGGGAGCTGTCTGCAGAGTGAGTGCCAGCACACTCTGTAGCAGGCTCAGATAAAGTCTGCCTGTCACCATACCCACAGCTGCTGCTGAGGGAATTTGCACGGCTACACACCTCCACCTCCACCTGAGCAAACAGATAACAACTGGGGTCCCTGAAGGACAGACTAAGACCCAGCCCAGAAGGGTGACAGGAGGTGCACAAGCCCGAGTGCCACAATTGACCAGGAGCCACCTAATCATGAACCACTGAAGCCATGGGCAAACATCAGTGCAAAAACTTACATAATAATACAAAGAACAATAAGGTAACTCCAGAAGAAAGTGGAGATCTTACAAATATAAGACCTGAACTGAGCAATGAAGAGGAAACAGAAGGAGGCAACACCAAAAATCCCTTTTTGATGATCATCGAAACTCTCAAAGAAGATATGAAAAATAGCCTTAAAGAAATAGAAGAAAATACAAACAAAAAATTGGAAGAGATGAACAAATCTATGAAAGAAACATGCCAGGAAATAAAAGCTGAAATAGAAGCAATAAAAAAAGGCACAAAATGAGGCAAAGATGGAAATAGAAAATCTGAAGGAAAAAGCTGGAACCACAGATACAAGCATAACAGAGTTCAAGAGATGGAAGATAGATTCTCTGAAGTGGAAGACTCAGTAGCTCAAATAGATGTATCAGTCAAAGAAAATAGTAAAACTAGAAAAGCCATAACTCAAAATGTTCAGGAAATCTGGGACACCATGAAAAGACCTAATTTGAGAGTAATAGGAATAGAAGAAGGAGAAGGATACCAGCTCAAAGGCACAGATAATGTTTTCAATAAAATCATAAAAGAAAACTTCCCTAACCTGAAGAAGGAAATGCCTATAAATATACAAGAAGCTTAGAGAACACCAAATAGATATGATCCCCCAAACAGTCAGCGCGCCACATTACAATCAAGCCACAAAACATACAAAACAAAGAAAAAATTTTAAGAGCTGCAAAAGAAAAGGGCCAACTCACATATAAAGGCAGACCCATCAGAATAATGCCTGACTATTCAATGGAAGCGATGAAAGCTAGAAGGGCCTGATCAGAAGTTATATAGACGCTAAAAGAGCATGGCTGCCAAACTAGAATACTATACCCTGCAAAATTATCAATCACCATAGATGGAGTAAACAAGGTATTTCAGGACAAAGTCAGACTGAAAGAATATCTATCTACCAATCCAGCACTACAGAGAGTATTAGAGGGAAAACTCCAACCTAAGGACCCCAGATACACCCATGAAATCATAAACAATCAATAATAATTCCTCAGAAGAATACCCCAGAGAAAGGAAATACAAACAAGTTACCACCAAAAATGACAGGAAATATGAATCAATGGTCACTAATTTCCCTTAATATCAATGGTCTCAACTATCCTATAAAACGTCACACACTAAAAAGATGGATACAAGAACAGAAGCCATCTTTCTGTTGCCTACAGGAAACACACCTCAACCTCAATGATAGACACAGGCTTAGAATAAAGGGTTGGGAAAAGATTTTCCAGTAAAATGGTCCTAAGAAACAAGCGGGGGTTGCAATCCTAATATCTAACAAAGTAGACTTTAAGCTAAAAACAATTAAAAGGGACCAAGATGGACACTACTTATTGATCACAGGAAAAATTGGTCAAGAGGAGATTTCAATCTTGAATATTTATGCCCCTAATATAAGGGCACCTACTTATGTAAAAGGAACTCTGCTAAAGCTCGAATCCCTCATCAATTCTTACACCCTAATAGTGGGAGACTTCAATATCCCACTTTCAACCCTGGATAGATCAACCACGCAGAGTCTCAACAGAGAAATAAGGAGTCTAAAAGAGGTTATGATGCAAATGGATTTAATAGATATCTACAGAAGCTTCCACCCAAACACAAAGCAATATGCATATTTCTCAGCTCCTCATGGAACTTTCTCCAAAATTGACCACATAATTGGTCTTAAAGCAAATATCAACAGATACAAAATAATGGAAGTAATCCCTTGTAACATATCGGACCACCAGGGCCTAAAGTTAGAGTTCAACAACATCAAAACCCAAAAAAGCCTACGAACTCATGGAAACTAAACATCAATCAGCTGAACCATGTCTGGGTCAAGGAAGAAATTAAGAAAGAAATCAAAGTCTTCCTAGAATTTAATGAAAATGAATCCACAACGTATCCAAACTGGTGGGACACAATGAAAGCAGTCTTAAGAGGAAAATTCATAGCACTAGATGCCTATATGAAAAACCTAGAGAAATTCCACACTAGAGACCTAACAGCTCAGCTGAAAGCCTTAGCCAAACTAATCAAAAAACAGAGAGAGTGTTCAAATCAATAAAATCAGAAATGAAAAGGGGGACATAACCACAGACCCCCGAAAATACAGAGAATTATCATATCATATTTTGAAAATCTGTATTCCACAAAAATAGAAACCTAGAAGAAATGGACAGCTTTCTGGACAGGTACCACCTACCAAAATTAAAGGAAGATCAGATTAATTACCTAAACAGGCCTATAACCCTTATGGAAATTGAAGCTGTCATTAAAAACGTCCCCCAAAATAAAAGCCCTGGCCCAGATGGTTTCAGTTCCGTTCTACCAGACATTCAAAGAAGAATTACTACCATTACTCCTCAAACTATTACACAGTAGAAACTGAAAGAATATTGCCAAATTCCTGTTATGAGGCCACAATTACCCTAATACCCAAGCCATTCAAGGACACAACAATGAAGGAGAACTACAGACCAATTTCTCTCATGAGTATTGATGCGAAAATTCTCAACAAAATTTTGGTAAACCGTATACAACAATGTATAAAAAATATCATCCACCACGACCAAGTAGGCTTCATCCCAGAAATGCAGGGCTGCTTTAATGTGAAAAACTGTAAACGTTATCCATCATGTAAACAAACGAAAGGAACAAAACCACATGATCATATCCTTAGATGCGGAAAAAGCCTTTGACAAAATCCAACACTCCTTTATGAATAAAGCCCTGGAGAGATCCGGAATACAGGGAGAATACCTAAATATAATAAAATAAAGGCGATTTACAAGAAGCCAATAGCCAGTATCAGACTTAATGGAGAAAAACTCAAAGCAATCCCACTAAAGTCAGGAAGTAGACAAGGATGTCCTCTCTCCCCTTATCTATTCAATATAGTTCTTGAAGTTTTAGCTAAAGCAATAAGGGAACGAAAAGAGATTAAGGGGATACAAATTGGAAAAGAAGAAGTGAAACTATCTCTATTTGCAGATGATATGATTGTATACCTAAGTGACCCACAAAATTCTTCCAAGGAACTGCTACGGCTGATAAACACCTTCAGCAATGTAGCAGGATACAAGATAAACTCAAAGAAATCAGTAGCCCTTCTATACACTAACGACAGAAGAGCTGAAAAAGAAATAAGGGAAACATTACCCTTCATAATAGCTGCAAATCGTATTAAATACCTTGGAGTAACTATAACCAAATAAGTAACAGACCTATTTGACAAAAATTTTGAATCACTGAAGAATGAACTTGATGAAGATATCAGAAAATGGAAAGCTCTCCCATGTTCCTGGATTGGTAGGATCAACATATTAAAAATGGGAATTCTATCAAAGGCAATCTACAGATTCAATGCACTGCCCATCAAAATCCCAACACAATACTTTTTGGACCTTGAAAGAACAATACTCAATTTCATTTGGAATAACAGGAAAGCCAGGATTGTCAAAACAATTTTACTCAATGAAAGAACCTCAGGAGGTATCACCATCCCTGACTTCAAGTTATACTATAGAGCTACAGTAATAAAACCAGCCTGGTACTGGCATAAAAACAGACTTGTGGATCAATAGAATAGAATTGAGGATCCAGACATTAACCCAAAAACCTAAGAACACCTGATCTCCCACAAAGAGGCCCAAAACATTCAATGAAATAAAGATAGTACATATATCAAATCGTCTTGGCATAGCTGGATGGAAGTGTGCAGAAAAATGCAAATTGATCCAAGCCTGTCACCCTGCCCAAAACTCAAGTCCAAGTGGATCAAAAACCTCAACATAAACCCAGCCACTTTGAACTTTATAGAAAACAAAGTGGGAAATATACTTCTACGAATTGGCACAGGCGACCACTTCCTAAATATAACCCCAGTGGCACAGACACTAAGACCAACAATCAATAAGTTTGATCTCCTGAAGCTTAGAAGCTTCTGTAAAGCCCAGGACACTGTGAATAGGACAAAATGACAGCCTACAGAATGGGAAAAGATTTTCACCAACCCTACAAGTGATAGAGGACTGTTCTCTAAGATATATAAAGAGCTCAAAATCTAGAGCCCAAAACCTTGAATAACTCAATCAAAAAATGGGGTTCATATCTAAAAAGGGAATTCTCAGCAGAGGAATTATGAATGGCTGAAAGGCACCTGAAAAAGTGCTCATCATCTTTAGCCATCAGAGAAATGCAAATCAAAACAACTTTGAGATACCACCTAACACCTGTTAGATTGGCTAAGATAAAAGGCACAGATGACAGCCTATGTTGGAGGGGATGTGGATCAAGGGGATCACTCCTCCATTACTGGTGAGAGTGTAAGCTTGTTCAGCCACTTTGGAACTCAGTATGGCAGTTTCTCAGAAAATTGAGAATCAATCTCCCCAAGGACCCAGCAATACCACTTCTGGATGTATACCCTAATGATGCACAGTCATACTCCAAAGGCATTAGCTCAACTATGTTCATAGCAGCATTATTTGTAATAGCAAGAACCTGGAAACAACCTAGATGTCCCTCAACTGAAGAATGGATTAACAAACTGTGTTACATCTACACAATGGAGTTCTACTCAGCAGTAAGAAAAAAATGATATCTAAAATTCGCAGGCAAATGGATGTATTTGGATAATATCCTCCTGAGCAAGGTATCACAAACTCAGATAGATAAGCAGGCATGTACTCACTCATTAATGGTCTCTAAAGAAACAAACTAGAAAAAAGCCAAGCATGCCCAAGCTGCAAACCCCAACCACTGAATAGGTTGGGATCAGAAACACCCTGGACTGACTCCTCGGATCCCACTCCCCTTAGAGGAACACCTGACTCACTCTTGAGGGAGAGGGGACAAAACTGGATCTGCCAGGAGTGGAGACTGAACTAAGCAATATTGGGTCAGTGGGATCATGGGACTGTCTGCTGTCTCCCCAGGGAGGGGATGGGGAGTTGTGGAGAAGAAAAAATGACCTGATGTGGCAGGAGGGGGAAGGGACCTTGAATAATGGTATACAGGGATAGAAAGCATGACTTCCTTGTTCATAATAATAATAATAAAAGTATACAGAAAAACAAAAAAAAGGAAAAAAAAGAAAAAGAAATAGTACAAAAAAAAAAAAAAAAGAAAGAAATAGTTGTAGACTTCCAGCCCAGTTTGGAGTGTAAGGCAAGTCTAAGAGAACACTCCAGAGGGTGATCTAATAAGCAAACCCCTGTAGCTGTTCAGCTCTATTCAGTTGCCCTGGCTCTTCCTCCCCTCATGTCAGTCAATACCATTGGATGCTTTATATCACATTCATACTTACTACCATTGTTTTGTTAGAGAAACATCTTCACCTCTCATGCAGAAGAATCCTCTGAGAACTTTGTGAAATTATAATGCCCGGTGCCAGCCCCAGATATTCTGATGTAATGGATCAGAACAGAGCCTCAGACATCTATAATTTCCGAGTCTGCCATTTGAATGTAATGTAAAACCAGCATTGAGGACCATTGACAATGCAAGGCTAACTGAAGATTGTCAGCATCCTTTCATAATTGTCGGTCCTACCCACATAATCACCTTCTCTACTCTGGTTCCCTCCCAGTAAATTCTTCATACTATTTCTGGTGAACATTCATGGAACCTTTCTCTGTTTCTACAATTCCTGTGATTATGACTCTTGGGTAATCCAAATAATTATTGAAGGACAGCTACATGGTCTACCTCACTCTCAACTCAGTGCTATCCATCCCTCTTCATTCTGAGTTTTCTGACAGCAGAAACACAGTCTTCAACACAGCAGTGTGACAGGCCATTTTCTTATAGGTCATTTAATGTCTTTCTGTACAATACAATAAATTATATAAAAACGTTTGGTGACTTCATGATGAGTCTGTAAAAGCAAAACTAATGGTGCAAATTAAATAGAAATTATAGTGTATTTTGTCATGAAAGAAATTTCTGCACAGTATAGTGATGCATCTCTATAGCAACACTGATCAGGAGTGAGTGATGAATGGTGCTGTTATTCCTATAGAGTCCACATTTGTATAGAGGTGTGATTATGCAAACTTCTCCTCACAAAAAACCTTTTGTCTGAATTCTGCAGAGAAAATGATTTCTTAAATTTTTCTGCTTTTGTTTTGCTGTGTATGCTGTTTCCCGTCGTTGATGATGCTTCAGCTCTGTGTGGGTTTGTGTGAAGACACCTGTCACCACTGCTGTCTAACCAACATATCCTCTATTTCCCAACCTTAATCTAAGGGAAAAGTTTTGGATAGGCTCAGGCAATCATTTACTGAACCATTTCTTAAATCATCTTATTTCCAAATGTTGTAGTTGTTAGCATTCATATTTTAGCTGAATTAATATTTCACCTTCTTCATCTAAAAGTCCACAAACTTCCTATCAGTTTTCCCTTTTAGAGCCACCATTGCAGCTCACAAACCACACAGTGAAGTGTGCTGACCCATACACGGAGGGACATCCAGCAGAGCTATGACTTTAGGGTGGTCAGCTAGGCTCACTTGCTAGCTTTTAATTTGTTCTTTCCACAACAACCTGCTGGCATCAATCAGGCAGAAGTAGGTGAGGTTAAGCCAAAACTTATGTTGTGTTATGGGCCACCAGTATGACAAACAACATAGTCCAATAGCCACATTGAAGGATTTTCTGTGGTTCCTGGATGATGGGTTAATAAAGAGCATGGAATTTCCTCATCTAGTCTCCTAAGAGTAGCACACCTTTGTATCAGGTAGACAGTTGACTTTCTTAAACTGTTCCTGGTAGCTTAGTGTCCTCCAAATGATAGCACACATATTCTCTCTCTCTCTCTCTCTCTCTCTCTCTCTCTCTCTCTCTCTCTCTCTCTCTCTCTCTCTCTCTCTCTCTCTCTCCCTCTCCCTCTCCCTCTCCCTCTCCCTCTCCCTCTCCCTCTCTCTCTTCCTCTCTCCCTCTCTCTCCCTCTCTCTCTGAAATTAAACCCTAGGCTTTGCACATCCTAATCAGTACCCTACCATTGAGCTAACCCCAGATCTTTTTCTGTCTTAATAAACCAACTATTTGCTCACTAAGTAGCCTGGAAATTCTTCCAGAAAGAACACAGCTGCCTTGACAGTAACTATCCTATCAGCTCTTTGCTTTGTATGGCTTATGCACAGCCCTGTCCTAAACACATAACACAGGTGAAGCTCAGTCTGGGTTCTGTTACAGGATGGAATTTAAGGATCAGGTATAATTTCTGGACACTGAGAGTGTCCAGTGTCACTTATTACCTTGGGCACCACATTGCTCTGCTTTTTTTTTTTTTTTTAGCCAAATACTTGCTTTTATAGTTTTGGCTACTAAGAGCTATCTGGATTCAACTTCTGTTCATTTGCTGTAGTAAACAAGGAAATAAACCAATTAGAAAATAGTAAAGTAGTAATATTTTTGATAAAGACCCATCATTGACTGGTGTTTAAAATAATTGTATGCCTAACTTATTTACGTAGCAATTTAGTGCTACACTGCACTACTCTCTGCACATTCCAGTCCTATTCTTTGGCCTAATGTCTCTTCTTTGGCTACATGAAAACTGCTATTTGTCCTTTAAGGCTTACCTCTGCATTGTTGACCCTAACCACAGCCCAGCTCTGATCCAAAGCAAAGAAGCATCATATCCATCTCTGTGGTATTGAAAGAAGTGACATGTCAGCCTGTTCTTTGTTCCCAAGTGTTGTTGTCCGGGACTGACTCACCCTGGAAGTCAAAGTCTTCTTGTATTCACACTTTTCTTCTAGGATAAGATTTAACCTCAAAATATCAGTCCTCCCACCTTGCAATTGCTAGTCTAGTAGGCATGCACCTATGGCTGGATGCTCCTTTCCCCATGCAACTTTAGTTTCATTGCATAAGTAACCTCTATTGGTTAATGATTAAAAACTATAAGTAAGAAAACTATAATCTAAGGATAAACATTTTTCATCACTTCTTATAGTATTGATGAGAATGATCAGATATATTACACTAGTGATATCTTAAAACCCACTTTCTTTTCTTATTGGAAAAGAAAGATTGAAATTTTATTTGCATTTAGTTTATCTGTAGTAAGACAAGACATATAAAGTATTTCTGTTGGGGAATTACATTTTTATTTGCTTCTTAGCTATTTATGTATTTGTGCTGATTTTTCCATTAAATATTTATTTTTATTGACAAATTCACCGGAAACCCTTGTTTTGGTGAGCACATCATCTATCAGCTGTGTAGATAACTGCTCATATTGTAAATATTTGTATTAACTTATAATTACATTTAAATATTTTATTTTATAGCTTAAATTTCATGAGTTTTATGTTTTAACCTAAATGTGAGTTTTAGTGATTTATATATTAGTATTATACTTAGGAAAATTCTTCTCTACTCTTAAAGTTTCTTTTCTAGAAATAACGCTGTGACAGTGTCATAATGTGTGTTCTGTTTTAGAGTATTTCCCACTTCCCTCTTTTCCCTGTTCCTTTCTTCAGTGGATACTGATTAGGACTGCAAGATGTTCCAGCAGCCATTCTTTGGGTTCTGAAGAGGTAAAATAAAGACTATCTAGTCCCTGCTTCCATTGATCTCCAGTGTGACAAAGAAAGCAGATGAGATACACAAAACCAAACAAATGCAGATTGCAATGTCCCAGGGTGGCAGGTGCTGTGCCATAGTGTACTGGGGAAAGCTGGGGGGCAGAATGGGAATGGGGCAGCCGGAGCACAGCATGGCTATCCTACAGAGCCCTGTTGGCTACTTCTAACTAGTGGGCACATCTGCTGACTCAGAAGCCTGGTTTGTGTACACACAATTGTTTTAGGCATAGCCCATATAAGTAGGTTTTTAACTGTTTGTAGTGTCTGCTGTGTTGCCTGTCCAACACCTAGTAGCTGTAGATAACAAATTCCAAAGAGCCCAAGTGGCTCATAGCATTTAGGGAAAGGGAAAACACCCTCACTCTATGAAAAGGAAGAGGAAGTCCAGTCCCCAGACAACACACAGTTAAGTATGTTCCAAAAGCAGGAGTGTCAATCAACCAAGACACACAGGTTTGCTACTATTTATTCACTGCAGCTTTTTGACCCTATTCATTTCACATGCACTTTTCTTATATTGTAAATTCCTATGTATATTTGATTTGTTTCTGACCTTTCCTTCTGCTTCCTTTCCAGAAACACTGAATTTTCAATACTGTAAGTTTTAAAAGTCACTCAATAAACATCTGCAGCTTTCTTCATATGCTGCCACAATTATTTCAGAATTTACTTACCTGAATTTTGTACTTTAACTGCTACAGAGAATCCATCTATTTTGTTATATTTTCTAATTCGTTATTGCTAGTATATACAAAAGTTAATTGCTTTTAATATTTGTTTGTTTAATAATAGGCTTCTTAATTGGATCTCTTATTAGGCCATGTGGCTTTTCCGCACAATCTTGCATTTTCTTGTGACACAGTCACCTCCCAGGAACTGTTCCTTGCACTTCTTTTCCACTGACATCTCTCACAGTGCTTTCTTTCTAACTGGCCTCGGCTAACTCAGATCCCTTCTCTACCACACACTTTCTCTGTGTGTTTATTGATCTGTTTTTTTTTTTTAATCTTTCCAGAAAGTGATCAATTTTCAATTTCTTTAGTGTGTTTGAACTTCAGAGACAGAAGTAAAATGTTTAGGGGTAAGCTAATGTTTGATACCGAGTTCACACTCTCGCATGACCGAATTAGACACCAGTGACTCGCCTGAGCTGTCCTGTCATTGTTGCCTGAGCCACGTCAGAGTGTTACTGAGTACCTTCCCCAGCACAGGCTAACACAAAGTAAGCATTGTATTTGGGGAAGACGACGTGGAACCGTGTGTGGCAGAACTGAACAGGACAAAACAAACACATTGTATCGGGTCATTTTTCCTAGTTTTGATATGGAACCAGAGTTATGTATGTAAAATCATCAAGGGAGAGAGGTTCCAAAACTGCATTCTATCTCCTTATGTTTTTGCTACTCTGAATTTTTTAATGCTGAGAAATCTTTTTCTTTTAGAAAATGAATAAATTGGGTAGGAGAGATGGCTCTCTGGCAAAGAGTAGTTAATGTTTCATCAGAGGATCAGAGTTCAGATCCTAGCAACAATATTGTGTAACTCACAAGTGCCTATAACTCCAGGTCCAAAGGATCCAATAGATCCCTTCTGATCTCCATGGGTTCCTGCATACACTTTAATAAAATAAAATAAAGCTTAATACAGAAGATAAACAAAATAAATGTGAAACATGATTCTTGCTGATTGGAGATCCCTGTTTATAAGAAAATTGCAAAAATCCATACATATGTTTTAACTCCTTATCTATTATGTTCTTCCAGGATTTGTTGTTTGTTTTTTAGGAAATCCTAATCAAGGCCTTTCTTCCTTCCTTCCTTCCTTCCTTTCTTTCTTTTTTTTTTTTGAGCTTGTCTCTGAGAGTGGTTTTAGTGTCAGAACAAAAAATTGAGAAAGAGGAACAAAGAGGTCTTGTACATACTCTGCCCTATACAGATATGACCTTCACCAACAGCATCAAATGTGTGCCAAGTGAACTGTGACTGAAGAAAAGTCATGCACATTAATGTACTCTAGTACCCAGAGTATACAGGGTATTCAAGGCTGAGTCTCATTAACGAAAACCAAAGTCTACATCTTTGGGTTTTGATGGCTGTATAATCACATGCTTCCTTTTCTGCACTACCCTAATTCTATAACTTATCTTTCTTTTGCTCTTAGTACTGTCTAAGGCAGAGTTACTATTTCTGTGAGAAAACACCCTGACTAAAAGTAACTTGGAGAGGAAAGGGTTTCTTCTGTGTACACTTTCTTATCACAGTTCATCATAGAAAGGGCCAAACAGGAACTAAAGCTGGACAAGAACCTAGAGACAAATCCGGATGCAGGAACCATGGAGGGATGCTGCTTACTTGGGACCATGGAGGGATACTGCTTACTTGGGACCATGAAGGGATGCTGCTTACTGGGGACCATGGAGGGATGATGCTTTCTGGGGACCATGGAGGGATGATGCTTACTGGGGACCATGGAAGGGTGCTGTTTACTGGTTTGTTCCTTGATACTTGCTCAGTATGCATTCTTATAGCAGCTAGGATCACCAGCCCAAAGGTAACAACATCCACAATGGACCTGATGTTCCCTCATCAGTCACTAAGAAAATGCCCACCAGGCTTACTTACAACCCAATCTCCTGAAGACATCTTCTCAACTGAGGTTCCCTCTTCTGAGATGTTTCTAGTTTGTGCTAAGTTGACATATAAAAATAGCCGACATAGTACCACTCTGGTAACCATTAGGTGTTTTTATTGTTTTCATATAGTTACTGTGGTGGTTTGAATGAGAATGGCCCCCATAAGCTCATAGGTTTGAATGTTTGGTCACCAGGGGGTAGCATTATTTGAAAAGATTAGGAGGTGTGGCCTTGTTGGAAGAAGTGTGTCACAAAATCTTTTAGGTTTCCAAAAGCCAAAGCCAAGCCCAGAGTCTCCCTCATCTTGCTGTGTGTGGTGTAGGACTCTCAGCTACTTTTCCAGTACCATGTCTGCTTGATTCTGCTATGCTCCTCGCCATGATGGCAGTGGACTAAACCTCTGAAACTGTACACAAGCTCCAAGTAAATGCTTTTCTTTATAAGCTCATTTATAAGAGTTACCCTGGTCATGGTGTCTCTTCACAGCAATAGAATACTAACTAGAACATTTGCCTTCTCTAGAATGTCTTATATTAGAATTATATCATTTCTAGATTTTTCATCAGCTTCTTTTACTTCATAGCATGCATTTAAGTTTCCTCTGTGTTGTTATATGACATTTTAGGTGCTGAATAATACTCCATTTTCTATATTACAATAATTTATTTCTCCATTCACTTATGGAAGGGCATCTTTATTATTTCCAAACTTGGGCAGTTATGAATAAAATTGCTTAAGTACCTGTGTGCAGGATGTTATGTGGACACAAATTTTCATTTCTGTTTGATAAATTCCAAAGTATGTGATAGCTGACTGCTTATATGGTAAGAGCATACCTCAGAACAAATTGCCTTCTAAAACGACTGCCCTGTTTGCACTGCTGCCAGCAACTAATAAGAAAATTACTTTATTCCCATCTTCCCCAACTTTTGGGATTCCCAGTTGTTCTGGGTGTGGGCCATCCTATGAGTTATACAGGGTTTCTCACATTTTTGGCTTGTGTTTCCCTATAAGCAATACGGAGCACCCACTGTCTGCATGTTGTCTTAGTCTTTCTGTACATTTCAAATAAGGTTCTTTTTTTCCCCTTCCTATTCTCCTTTCCTATTGTTGAATTTTGAGATTCTGTGAATATCTTGAACAATAGGTTTTTATTGTTATGTCTTTGACAAGTAATTTCTTCAGATCTGAGTTCCCTTACTGAGAAGCTGACAATAGCATCCTGTCTGGAGCAGAAACAGTCTCTACTAGCCTTCACCCACATTCCAGTGCCCTTACTGAGCACTGGGTTCCATAGGCAGTGTGTGAAGACCCTGGTTAGGAGTGCAGGAGTCTGTTAACCAAGGCATGAACCCCAGCTTTGCTATCTATAAAGTGTACTAGTCTCCCACTATTCAGGACCCCCCAATGAAGATAAACCAGGATCATCATATGGTTGTTAGAATGACCCAAAGGACATTGTTGCAAGTAACAAGACCTAGGAAACTGCATGTGACAGGTAAAACAAGGTATACTGTGATGCCTCTTCTCAGCCCTAGTGTCTTAAACTTTACTCTTAGGACATTTTCTGTTTTTGGAAAATGCTATGGCAGCCATCAGCATACTGTGCTGAGAGCTAAATGTACTGGGGAGGCTTTAGAGAAACTTGCCAATTTTTGTTTCTTTTTCAAGTGAAAACCTAAATGTACCATCCATTTGAACACCTTGTTAGCATTTGCTGCTACTTTTATTCAGATAATTCTCTTACCTGACCCCACAAGCAACATATGTTCAGGGACTTGGATGCAATCAGTCTGTCCACTCCTGGGAGGAGACTTTTGCACTGTGGTTCTAGCTGCCCATTCTTTTCACATGACATAGCAATAACACTTCTTATTGTTGACATATTATAGCCTGGACATTCATGGCAAATATTTTGTATTTGAAATATTATTTAGTAATTGTATAACATTGCTTTCTTGTTTAAAAAGCAAAAACTCGAGGCTGATAAAATGAAGTGATTCACTATGATAACCAACTATTTAGGTGGAGAGATGGCATTTGAGCCAAGATCTTATAACTATGTTGCTAACTGTTATGTGCTCTCTCCAAAATACTCTCTCTACTTCAGAGGGTTTTGAATATTCTTTTAAAACTACCTGAGCAATAATGACTTTGATAAACAGAGACTTGAACGTGAGCCTCCATGGTCCAACCTCAGACCTCTTGAGGACATAGCCATATGCCCTTTCCTTTTAAAACATATCTTGTTCTTACAGATATCTCACACTATATTGGAAGAGACTTTCTGGATCCTGGAAGGAAATAGTGCATGTGAGAAGTAAAGTTATTGGGGCTTATGAGTAGGAGTGGGGGACTTATGTCTATCTTAGAACAAAGGCTGTCAACTCTAGGCTGGAAGTTACATGACATGAGCTATTTTTTCAGCCTTTTCAGGTGTATTTTTGGCACTACTTTCTGTGGTAATATGGCCTAGAAGTCCACAAGTTACCTTTTATGTGAGCTGACATGGATTTCAAGATCCAGTCAGAGGCAGTGATAAACCAAAAAAGCCAATATTTAATTACGTGTTTGGAAAAACTTACTAACAATTTAGGCTTGTGTGACATTGAGAGAAAAGGTCAATGTAAGATTTTCATTAAATCTACTGTTTGCCAACTTCATACATGTAGATAATGCATTTTGTCTCCTGTCAATTTCTTCACCCTAACTCTCCCTTCCTCATCCTTTCTTACCCCCTTTTCATTGCTAACATTTTTCCTCCTCCATAAGGCCATGTCCCTGTCTTTTTGTTTTGTTAGGTGATTTAAGCCAAGATAATGTGTATGACCACTGATTTGGAGTTTTTCCTTGGAGCCTGGCAGGTTCACTATTGAGTACATACCTGAAGACAGTAACAAAGGAACTAAGTCATCATCACATGAGAGAACAATGGGCTGCAGATCAATCTCCTGGATATATTCTCTCTCTGATACCTGTAGAAATTAAGGTATCTTTTTTGTGTGGTTGCTATAAGGATAAAACAGGGTTTGGCACACAGTAGCAAATGCCTTCATTATTTTAATTATTGCCATTATTGTTGCTATAAATCATAACCTGTAAAATGGTAATTATATCATGTGAATTGTCTGTTGAAGAATTTCAATGATCATGTGAACAAGAATACCAATGACTTGTTCCTATTTCAAGTGTTTGTAACTCATAGACCACCTTTATTCTGTTTGGAGATGCGCACTCCCTCCATCCTGCATAGGAAGTTGTGTTTTTTCAAATCCTCAAACACTCAGAGTCCTCTGCCAGAACCTGTCAGCATGATGTTTATGTTCACACAGGCACCACAGTCTGCTTGATGGTGTTTGGAGCAGGTCCTGAGGGAGTGGATACCTTGGTCCCCAAGGACATGTTGATTATTATTGGGCAATAGAATATCAGTTTATCATTGTAAGTCAAATAAAAATTTCCTAGAAATAGAAACTGAGCTATTCTTGGCTGCTCTGCTATTCCCAGGAGCTCCCCATTCAGGAGAACCCTGACAGCATAATCCCTTCTTGTGACACATTCTGGCCTTGGGCAGAGGTGTCTAGGGCTTGCTAGAGGCTAGATGGGTGAACAGGTTCTGACTTAATGTGTCTAGGGTTCTCAGAGGGAACAGTGCTCCCATTTCCATTTGAAAATGCAAATTCAAACTTGGTGACTATGTTTGCTGTTTGGCTGGGGATGGCTACAGTTAGACAATCTGGAGGAGGAACATAGACTCCTGGCAGGACTGGCTTCCTTGTCTCCCTGTCCTATAGGCTTTTACTTATCTTTTAAAGCTAGTAGGAAGCATAGTTTCTTCTAAGACTTGCCAACTCCTTGCAGATGGCTCTAATGGTTAAAACATCTCCATCTGCATTGATGCTGGCAGACTGCAATGTAATTATCTGCAGCCTGACTAGCTCCCTACTCACCATCCAACCTCTTCCCCTCAGAGCTGTTGTATCCTCCCATGTCTGCTCATTCCAGCTGCCATTGTTTGGCTTACTGCCATGCGCTGGATTTGCATCAATTACTTTGTCCCTCATGGTGGCCACTGCATCCCTGTCTCCACCATTGGATATGTGCACACATCCTGTCCTTGTTGAACGCCTTTACATACAATTTATATTAAAGCT
Organism: Sigmodon hispidus; assembly: GCA_004025045.1. Taxonomy (NCBI): domain Eukaryota; kingdom Metazoa; phylum Chordata; class Mammalia; order Rodentia; family Cricetidae; genus Sigmodon; species Sigmodon hispidus. Next base: position 117,261 of record PVIH01002999.1, read on the forward strand.
AGAATATCTAAGTTGTTCCAAAGCAAACCAGCATAAAACAGAGATAACAAGCTTGACAAATCTTTTTCTGAAGCCATAATAGCTTCTGACATCAACTACAGAGGTTTCTTGACTTCGTTTTCTATTTGCATGAGTGTATACATGCCTTTTAAAAGTAGCATTGCACTGTCACAAAGTGTTCTCACTTTTTTATGTGACAGTCCCACATCTTGCTTCCTGCACCCAAATTTTATCTGTATTGCTCTATATTATTTCCTTGTAGATAAATGGTTTTTTTTACATAAAACTTTATTATTGCTCTTATTTCAATTCTTTTTACATTCAAATATAAATGACATTGCAAATTGTATCCTTTTTTGGAAGCCATTATATCCATCATTAACTAGATTTTTTGGAAACTATTCTACCAATAGAATTGTTGAATCAAGCAAACAAACATTTATGTATGTTATTTCTTCTGGTGTATTATTCTACATTTATTTTCACTATCTAATCACATGCCCTGATTACTTATACTTACCTGCATCTCAGTAGTATCAAGACTTTTATGTTGTGACCTCTGTGATCTTAGTCCTTGAACTCTGCTCACACTCTGTTGATTGTGAAACACCCTTAAGAGCTTTTAAAACATTGAATGTGGGATAAAGGCTTTTAAGGGCTTGGGAGCCAGCCTAGCCTTAGCCAGTTTAAACTGGTTATAATGGGTACTTTAAAATATAGCAATTTTTATGGTTATGAGGGCCTCTTGAATAGGCATTTCTTTATAAGCCAATTGGGGATTTATTTGTGGGCCTTGGAAACAGAGGTGGAAACTTAATGTAAGATAACATGGGATCAGTAAAAGAAGACCACACTGAAGCAGCAAATACCAGCAAAACAAAGCCCTTTTCCCCGGCTTAGAACAGGGTATAAAAGGCTTACCCCTTTCTCAATAAATTAAACTTGTTTGTTTCAACTAGTCCTTACTGCCTGAGCCGAGCCATTCTCTTTTCACCTTCTTGCCTCCTCCTCAAAAGTGGAACAAACAAGGCTCAAAGCATAGGCAACCCCAGCAATTCATCATTAATGCCATGGTCTTTAAGGCTGATATCTGTATGTGTCATTTGGTAATGACCACACATGAAAGGTAACAGGGTATCATATAAATTCTCTGGACTGCAAAGTTTGCTCTTAAAACTATGAATGTCCACAGTGTTTCTGTCTTTGCTTTCACAAAGCATTACAACGGTAGGGCTGTAAATAACAATTTTGTTCTTTAAACTTTGGAATAGATTTGGGGAGATGACTTAGTAAGTAAACGACCTGCCACAAGAATGTGAGTGCCTGAATTTGGATGACAAGCATCTACCCAAAGTCTGGGAGGGTAGACCTCAACTCCAGTGTTGACAGGCAGAGACAGATATTTCGCTAGAGTTCCCTGGTTGGTCAGCCTACCTGATCAATGAATTTTGGGTTCAGTGTGAGACCCTGTCTCAAAATATGAGAGGGAGAGAGATCAAGGAAGGCTCTATGGTTAAACTCTAAATTTTACATGAAAATACATCTGCATACCCCTACATAAACACACACACACACACACACACACACACACACACACACACACACACACACACAAACTCATATATGCATAGCACACATGCACGGCCAGGCCTAATAGTTTGGGGTCTTGAGGTCTTAGCATAGAACTGAAATAAAGTATTTTGGGGTCAAATATAAAGGTGCTTCAGCCAGATCTGATGGTGGAATTGGCAAGTAGCCTCTTTCCCATTCATGTGTTTGAGATAGCAAGCCCTTGGATGGTTAAGGTGGGAACCCCCCAAGCCTTCTTCCGGTGCCACTGGGAAACACAGAGATGCTTCTGTTCTAACCCATGATTGTGTCTCTTCCTCTTACTTCTCTCCCCAGAACACCTATCCACACCCATGTCCTTTTCCACTGCTTCCACCATCCTTTATCACTTCTATTAACCCTTTCATGCCCTTCTGGGAAGCTTATCAGACTTAGTGTTTTCAGAAACGGATTGGATTTTCTGTATCATGAATATCACCCCAGGTGTTGTTCCTTCTGTTGTTTCTGCCCCATCTGTCTGTCACCCTTATTCTCTTCATGCCATCCAGGCTCCTTATTTTTCTGCTTTTTAATGATACCATTTTTCTCTAGCACAGATCTGTCTCTAGACAAAATTGACCCACACTGTTCTAATTTGTCCCTAAATCAGAGATCTGAGAACTGCATCCTGGGAAAAGCAACCCGAGGCCCCACTTCTTATAACCTATGTTCCTCCATAGTGCCTGGCTCTGTGCCAGGAGTCATATAGGCCAGGCTATGAGGAGTGAAGTCCTCCCCCCGGCCCCACACACACTTACAAGAGTCAGAAGGCCCTTTGTTCTGCACAGTGAAAGCACTTTACTTCAGGGCCTTCATCATACTATACATGGTGACTGTCTCCCCTAATGCAGCTTCTTTCTGCACCCCAAGTCTGGTTCTCTCTCTTTAAGGCACCATCAACTAACAAAGAATTCTCTTCTCTTTTTCTCTTATTCATAACACATTCCTGTCTATGCCACCTTACATCTGTAGGTGACATAAAAATATACCCTTAAGAGATCTTACACTAGCATACTAGCATGTACATATATATATAAATATATATATATATATTCAGAGATGTCTTTTTCTTTTGAGCCTTCCACATTTGATTCCCATTTTCTTCGTATGAAGCTTCTTTCTAAAGTTCTTACGCTTATGTTGTCTTCATTGCTTTCTTCAGAAAAGAAATCCAGATTTCTTTTAGATTTGATGATATGAAACTGATGTGATAATGAATTCCTCTCCTTCATGCTGTGTTCACTGTTTCCCAAGATGCATCTGGATGACGATTGGGGTAGATAATGCTACTTTCATATGTCTCTTTTCCAAATGAAGTTTTTCTTCCTCTTGACTGCTTGGATTCTTTAGGTCTACAAATTGCTCTTCACACACACACACACACACACACACAAGCATGCATGCACACATATGCACATACGTGTACACATACAGCATATACACATGTTCCACATCTGTCTCCTAACAAAGCACTTAAAAGTGCTTTAAAAAACTCTCAGTGTATACATATAGCTGTGGGAATGAGCACAGCATTGTCCTCCATGTTTGCCCCTGTATCCTGACTGTGTTCCTGTGGGACATGGATTGCTTTCTTGAAAGTAGGGAGTCTGTTCTCTGCTGCTTCACAGCCTGGCACTATCTGAGGCTTAGTTCTTCTATCTGCTGGGTCAGATTTCAGCAGATTCCAATCTCTGTCTTCCTTTGTCTGGCTGTGTGTATTTCACAGATTGAATTGAGGTGTGGCATAGAGGGCTCCTGGGCTTGGTGCTTCCTAATGCAGGCACCATCTGCTTCATAATTAGTGCCAGTTTCTCTCTGAGTCTGACATTAGATTGTCTGTCACCATGGTTTGCCATAGTAATGAGAATTTTCATTTTTTCCTCACATTTTGAAAGTGAGAAAATGGGACAGGTTGCAAGCAGGGCTGTCAGCCAGGCATGAGGCTGGACTGGAAGTCCAGCAACATTTTGCATAAGAGAATGGAAACAGTCTGCTGTGATTTAGGGATATACTCTGGCAAAAAAGGAGAATACATTTAAAATGCTCATTAAAAGAAACAGGTATTAAATGTATATTTATTTAGGAAGTTCCTAGTTGTTGAAAAATCCATTTCTCATTTCCAAGAGTATGTCTGAAACTCCTCAGCAGTTCATGGAGATAGAATGTCATTGTTATACAGGGAGTGCATGCTATGGCATTTTTTTCTTAGGAGGAATCTTTACAAGGTCACTTGCTGTGTTAGTAAGACCCTGAACAATTTCGTGTGTTAACCCTCTGCCTTCTAACATACAAGAGAGGAAAACGCTTGGTAACAACTTAATGTAGTCATTAGTTTCTGATTGCAAAGAGAGAAAGGATACCCCATTCCATCCCTCCTTCTTGAAGCCTAGCATATACATATGCACATATATCCATGCACTCTGAGAGTGTTGACCATCATTGGGGCCTCTCTGACAGCAACCAGATTACCATTGTATCCTTGACCTGTACATATCACACAGATCGCTAGTAGATATTAGTTGCTCATATTCCTGCCACAGTGTTTTGGTTAGTGTCACTGCAACAAAATACCTGAGCCTGTGTGGTCTGCAAAGAAAAGAGTCTTGTTGTAACTCAAATTTCTAGAGGTAAGATCACACCATCTAATATGGCAAAGCCTTTTGCTGTGCCACATGGGAGAATGTCCTTACATCATGGGAAGGCATGTGATAGGAGCAAAAAGAAGAGTGTGGTGATGCATTGTATATATCATCACAGAAAGGGTCACATGACAGGAAAGGAAACAGGAAAGGGCCGGGACAGCTCTTGGACAACAAGCAGCTCTTATAACATTCAATCCACCGATGAAAGTCCAAACCCAAGATAGGAGACAGATATTATTCATTTCACATGGGGGGGTCATTTCTGCTGTCTTCCATGACAATGTGTCTCTTTCTTAATGGTGACATTACCTGTTACTGCCATTGCACTGTGGACTAAGCTTCCAGAAAAATGAATCTTTGGGGAACACAGTATTGTCAACACAAAAACACAAATTCCTTTAAAGGGGATAATGGACAGTTTATTCTGGTGCCAAATATGAGTGGCAATTGCCTGGGAATGCAGATTTAGGTAATTCCAAATATTATGTTCCAACATGGAAACGATTTCATAAAGCATTTATGGTAATGGACTAAAGAAACACATAAATCAAGTCACTTTTAAAGCTAAAGACTGTCTAGGATAAATTGTTATCAGGCTGTGGACCTACCTATATCATTGAAGTCTTAATCAGTTAGTGGGCCTTGAAGATGCTCAATGTCTTTCATAGGATCAAAGGCCGAGAACCTAGTTACACTCACAGCACTCAAGTCCCACTCTTGCCCCTCTCCTGCCCCTGACATTCATTGAGTACCTCCTCATCTAGCAGGCTAGACTGGTAAAAATGGGCTCTGAGGTTCACAAGCTTTTTTCCAAGTCAGGACTCTGTTCTGTATCTACGAGATATTTTGTAGTGTAACTTGAGTTTTGCATTCTTATGTGGGATATGAATAAGACTGGACTTGTGAGGTGCTCAGAGCTCAGCATCATTCTACAGACCAGAAAAAGCTTAAATGGATGTCACCACTTTGTGTTGTTAGGTGTCTGTTTTTTGTTTTTTCTCTTTTGGGGGCCTGCTACTCAGTTCCTAAATAAATCACACACAGAGGCTTATTATAAATGCCTGGCCTTCGCTTGGCTTATTTCTAGCCAGCTTTTCTTAACTTAAATCATTTTGTCTACCTTTTGCCTCTGGGCTTTTTCCTTTCCTTACTTCTGTAATCTTACTTTCACACTTATTCTATGATTGGCTCTGAGACTAGGTGGCTGGGTGGCTAGCCCTAGCATCAGCTTCCTTCCTCTCTTTCCTTGTCTTTTCCTCCCAGATTCTCCTATTTATTCTCTCTGACCGCCAGCCCAACCTAATCTTTTTCCTGCCTTGATATTGGCCATTCAGATCTTTATCAGATCATCAAGTGTTTTAGACAGGCACAGTAAGACAGCTTTCACAGAGTTAAAAAAAATGCAACACATCTTGACATCATTAAACAAGTGTTACACAGCATAAACAAGTGTAACACATCTTAAACTAATATTCCACAACAACTTTCTTACATCTGTGCAACATCTGGGTCCTAGGTCCTCATATCTTTAACTCTATGTTACTCAAGCCTCACCCCTTTCTTTTATGGGTCACAGATCAGAAAATATGAAGGTTCAGCAAATAGCTTTCCAGTTATCTTATCCTATTATCATTCTACCCTATATAAAACTCCTTGGCCATAAGTCCAAGTATTCTCCTAATCATGAGGATAGTTTCTGATAATCTCAGTACTGGAGACCTGTGTGTGAGCTCTCACAACTGCCCAGTCATCCAAGCAGCACAGAGGCCTCAAGTGGAGCCAGGTGATTTTCTGGTCCTTGACATAGACAAGGGGTGTGTGTGTGTGTGTTGGTTTCTTGTCTGTTGCTGTGGCACAATTTAAGGAAGAGAGGATTTGTTTTAGCTTACAGTTACAGAGGGAATATAGTCCATCATGGCAGAGAAGACGCGACAGGAGGCTGGGCTAACAATCATAAAGTTGACTGACCTTATTTCATCCACATATAGGAGAGAGAGAGAGAGAGAGACAGAGACAGAGACAGAGACAGAGACAGAGAAACAGGAAGTGGAGGAGGAGACAGGCTATAAACTTTCACACACCTTACCCCCATGACTTACTTCCTTCAGCAAATCTCTGACTACATAATCCTCCTACAAAGTGCCACCAACTGGGACCAAATGGTCAAATAAGTGAGCCCGTGAAGGGCATTCTTATTCCAACCACTGCAGTCTCCAAAGTCTGTAGTATTTCAGAGCCACCTTCAGCTGTAACTTCTGTGTATGCAGTGGAGCTTCACATATGCCATACAGTAAGCAATAGCATAGCCAAGAGGTACACAAATGACCACAGAAGTGTTGGCAAGAGTAAGTTATGGAAGAAATGTTTTGTTGTTTTATGGGAAACAAAACTAGTTTTTATAGTGGCTTTTGTTTATTTTATCATTTTCTTATAATTTAATATGTGCTCATAATTTCTACAGATATTTCAATTTTATTATTTTTTGACAGGTTCTCATTATGCAGCCCAGGCTAGTCTCAAGCCTCTGGTTTACCACTCTCAGACCACTAAGTGCTGGGATTATAGGCATTCACTACCATCCTTGCTACTCTTAATCTTAATTTTAAAATAATAAAATCTGTGAAGGCTAGCTAGCCCATCAGAGATTCTTTATATTATATGGCAGTCTTATTAGGACAGAGACATCTTGGTTCTGATAATAAATGGAAAGGCAGCATCTGATATGCTTGTTGATACACACAATTTCCTGTGTAGGGCAGATGTATCCCAAAAGGATACCTCAGTGCTGGTGTCAGCCTGAGGTCTGATTGACAACTGCTTACTTCTCAGTCACCACTGTGCATTTTCTAACCAAATGGGCTGCTGAGAGTCCTGGAGACTTTGGAGTTTGCATTTTGTGGAGGGTGGACATTGGGAACAGCAGCAGGAGGAGTTATGTGCCTATGAGTTGACTCTCTGGGTCTTCAGGGTCCTCATTTGGATCCTTTTCTTTCCGCTCCAGCCCTTAAGAGACCAGGTCCTGCATTCTTACTAATATGTCTACCTTATCTAACCTTCTTTCAGGACCAGAATCTGATAATTCATTTATAATGAAGTTTGTGTAGCTGAGAACACTTGCTGCATGCCCTCATCCTGGAAGTCCTGCATTAGAGCCAAATGAATCTGCCTTATTGGCTAGGATTCTCAACATTAGAAAGTGACAATAGAGAGAATGTACCCTTGGTCCTGGATACCAAGCATGTCAAAAAGGGGCCCCGGTACTATTATACCACCAAGAGAAGACTTGTTCCCAGAGCAACAGCTCTGAGATTCAGAGTAAAAGCTGCCTCTGACACTCCAATCTCAGTGCAAAATAAGCAAAGAAAGTGTTGGGTCAGACTCAGAACATTCAGACACAGAGCATGGCACGAGGTCCTTAAACTGGCATTCTAGGCTGAGAGTAGAAATCTCAGTGTCTGTACAGTCAATGTGGAAAGGTGTGGAGAGGGACCGCCTCTTGGACATTTGGGAGAATCAGAGGTGAAGGCTGGGGTGTGTGTTTCCTCAATAGTACTTTAAAGGCTCCTGGGAAATTATAACATTCTAACTTTTCTAGGGCTTAAATGGCAGACATAGTGGTAATAACCCATTGTGTAAAAGTAACTTAGTATTTTGTCCTCATGAAAATGTAACTTCTTTTTTCATAGATGAGGTAGCTGAAGCAGAAAGAATTAAGCAATTCACTTGCTTTTTTTTTTTTTTTTTTTTTTTTTTTTTTTTTTTTTTTTTTTTTTTTTTTTTTTTTTTTTTTTTTTTTTTTTTTTTTTTTTTTTTTTTTGAACAGAAACCAGGATAGGCAGGATCAGAATAAAAAACGCTCTGGAATTTGCTCTTCCTCCTCCTCCTCCTTCTCCTTCCCCTTCTGCTGCTTCTTCCTTTTCCTTCTTCTTTCTTGAGCAAAAACTGAACTGGGAAATGGGGGCATCACATATGGAGGCAGAAGGGCCTGTGATGTTTCTCTCATTTCACTAGGTCTTAGCCATGCATTTGTCAGCAGGTGAATGCTAGTACCTCTGTTAAGGTCCTCTTCAGGGTCAAGCAGTGCCACTGTCCACCATGGGGTAGAGGCTATCACCTCCAGTGTGCTCTGCATCTAGTGGGCACACATGTTACAGGCTGTAGATGAAGCAGAGTCTTCTTAAGTCTATCTGTACATCTTCAGTCTGGAGAATTCCACTGATCAGTTTCCAAGGCTACTTTCGCTCCCATCTTTTAATGTAACTGACACAACTGCACTCATGCTGTTTTTGCCATCACTTGGGTTTCTTCTCTCAGCTTGGCACCAGAATTCTATTAGCAAAATCTTTCTTACAAGGAGCTTCTCTTCTGAGGTGCCTTCTCATATAGAGATCCCAACATCTAGATGTCCCTGGGCTATGAATGTAAGCTCCTATATTTTGGGGTAATGGAACAGATGATGTTTATGGTACTTCCCATAATGAGCAAACTCTTACTGCAGGTATTCCATGCTAGGCTGTTTGATTTATGCTGCCAGGGTTTTGTGACACGCTTAAATGTTTTTTATGCTTGGACTAGTTTATGACCCACTTGGACCTGACTTGCTTTAAAAAGAAGATTTCTTTGGAAGAAGTTTCTGGGACCATTTTCTCTTCTGAAGACTTCAAGAGGGTGTTGGCTTGGGTTACCATAGGCCTTTACATTCTTGGCTGGTGTTCTTTTCTTATCTGATAGCTATCAAGCTGTCTGAATTTGGATACTATATCTGTGCTCTATTCCAAAGCATCAGCAAGATAGAGGAGGGCCTGCCACACTCAGAATAATTGTTCTGACATCCAGCATCCATTATACATTTCCCTCTATGAGGCATCCTAACTTGTACTTCCTCCAGGTAGAGGGAACACAATATTGCCTGTCATTTGTGTCATTTTGAGTATACATCTTTCTTTGAATTGTACCAGCCTGGGAGTTGGGTCAGAGTACAGCTTTTTTTTCTGCTGGGCAAAGAAGGAAGGTTGAGAACCTGGGACACTTCTCATAGGTGTACATAATTGCCTCCTGCACTTGGAATAACAGTAGGTTTTTGTTTTTGTTTTTTTTTTTAAACTGGGTTCCTAACATCCAACTTCACTCTCCAATATATATTTAAAGGTATAGGGAAACCTGTTTATGCAGCTCAGCCCAAGGCTTGATCTGTTTCATTACTGAGGCTGGCCAGTAACTCCAGGCTGAGTCTGGAATCGATAGCCTTATAGATCTTACCAGGCAAGAATTGGAATAGAGTCAGCTTGGAGCTCACAGCCCAGCTATGATAATTGATGTGGGATGTCTTTCTGTATGCTGTGAATTATCACTGGATAATAAAGGAACTGTTTTGGATTATGGCAAAGCATCTTAGAAACAGGCAGGAAATCTGAGCATAAAGGAAAAGGAGGGTAGAGTCACAGAGATATACTATGAGAAAGATGCTAAGGAACTCAGGCAAGCCACAGGTCATGTGACAAGTCAGATTAATGGAAGTGGCTTGAGTTAAGATGAGAGAGCTTTTACCTTTGGTACCTCAGGGAGTCTGTGGGTGCTCTCTTGTGTGCTGCCAGAGCCTTTCACCGTAGTGGTTTTCAGCCTGTGGGTTGTGACCTCTTTGGGGTCAAACAACATTTTCACAGGGGTTGAATAAAGATATCCTGCATATTAGATATTTATGTTATGATTCATTGTGATAACAAATTTACAGTTATGAAGTAGCAACAAAAATCATTTTATGGTTGTGAGTCACTACAACATGAGGAACTGTATTAAAAGGTTGCTGCATTAGGATGGTTGAGAACTTTTATGATGTGGGGTATTTTATGGCCATCTCTGAAGAGTGCCTCATGCCATTGATTTGACTTGTTATTAACACATGTTCTATTTTGCTCACCTAGATTTCCATAACTGTAGCTTAATAGGAACACATTGCCTAACTTCCAGCAGTGCAGATGCTCATTGTGAGTCACACACGTTAATTGTTAATTGCATCTTATTGAGACTTCCTTTCTGTTAATCTTGGCTACTGTTGGAGCTGTGCTTGACCAATAAGCTGAAGCATGAGACACACTTTAAACATTTCACAGCCTGGGTCACAGGAAAGTTTGCAGGTATATACTTGCTTTCTTAGAATGCATATCCATCTCAAGGAAACTATAGAAAGAATTAATCAAGGGAAACTAAGGGATATGTCTGACCATCTTTCCTAAGCTCCCAACTTTAACGTTCCCTGAATGCAGCCAGTGACTCTTGCAGTTACTCTAATGGTCTTTATGTGGTAGACCATGGGATTTTGATTCTGGTTCTTGGGACACCCAGAACAGAGATGACCAGCTTCCTGGACAGCAGGGAGATTTTCCTGGTCACTGAGGGTGCTGAGCTTATCGGAGAATCCAGTTAAGCAATTGAGCAGCAACTTTTGATTCTCTATGACAGAGGGAACTCCCTCACCTCTAGCGGTTGCATGTATATCCTTACTATGTGGTACAAAACTTCAGCTGTTATCTCTGTCCCACTTAAAGCCTGTTCTTTATTTCTGATGTGAAGAAATTTAACTCACTGCTTATGTGCTAACTTACTTATTTTTTAAATTTCTAATTTAGACTTGGTCTAAAAACAAGCTACAAGGAAGAAATTCTGGTGGCTGCTCAGTCTGGCATTGTATCTTGAATCCCTCATATTCTGTCTAGGATATTTTGAGGGTATTTTCCCCCATATGTTATAGGACTATGCTAGCAAAATCACGAAAGTGTTATCAGATTTTTAAAAATGTAGAATCATTCAGAAACCCAAGACTTTTAAATTCCCAGTTGTAGTCTGTGTTGGCAACAGGGTGGAGCTGACAGTTGAGGTTCTGGTATGGAGACTAATGGTGATTATCATGGTCATTAAATCAGTGTCTGGTCTTTGATCCTTATTACCAATCAGCAGAGGGTTATTCCCCACATCTCATCACTTTCACTTCCCCAGACATCAGCTTCTGTGGACAGGCAGTCCACATGGCTCATCGGATAATGTGTAGAGAGGTATTTTCTTCCTGTTTAGATTTTAATAAAACTAGCAGATGGAAGGCAAGTTCTACCATTTGGCAAGAGAGTCAGTGTACTGAAATACAGCCTTTTGACAGATACTTAGATGAGCATAAGGCTATCAGGAAAAGTAAATGAAGAAAAATAATTATGGAAGTAAGGAAATCAGAAGCAGCAGTGAGGTGGCTCCCTGAGTTCTTAAAAGACAAATAAAGGGAATTTCTCAGAAGTAATTAGCTCTAGCCCTGGAATCCACACATGAGACACTGGCTCTTGAGCTCAAACATGTCTCTGCTTAGCTTGCTTGTATCAATGTTTAAAGCATCATCCATACCTCCATTGTCTGTCTCAGCTGTCAATAATCAGAGCACTTTATAGGCTATCAATGTCATTATACCTACACTAAAATAATGATACTGTTAGCACTAACTGCATGCTAATCATACTGTTGCCTACTTCACTAATTAGATGTACTTGAATTTTGAGATCATTTTTGTTGCAGTGTGGATGGATGATGTAAAGACACAGCAACAACACATAAAACATAGCATATGGAAAGCTGAGCAGACCTTTGGGAGGTTTCAGTATAGCATCTGAAACCACATGAGTAGATGATTTTTACTTAGTACCATATATTGGACTTCTGCTTTGTGTGAAGGGCAGAGAGTAGTAGTAATAAAGAAAGGAAACCAATGAAGAATGTTTTCAGTAGAAAAAATGAAATCAAATACATTGTGAAAACTGAACTGCATGAACAAATCCAAATCAAGTGAAAGTAAATGTTGGGAAATGAAGAGCAGTCTGTGTGGTGGATGCTGGGGAAATGCTGATGTTTAGGCTGTGCCCTCAGGGACTGGGACTGAGTCAACTGGACACGTTAGATCCCAGTGCCCTTGCCCAATGCCCTGCTAATGCTAGTGAGCAGTCAGCATGAGGAATGCTGCATGATGGAGTCTTAGTCACTTTTTCCAGGTAGCTGTGGGACATAGAAAGGATATGGCCTTAATGTCTGAGCCCAAAGGACTGTGACAGAGAATAAAAGCTAACCTTTCTTACACGGACCCTGTGCTAGGTATTTGTATAATCTTATTTTTTATCAACATTTTTGCTAATTAAGATTAAGTTGAGTGTGCTGAAGAAATATTGATAGCTTAGTAAATTAGAATTCTTAGGGTTGATGATGAACATAAGGTGTGTGTACATATGTGTTGTGTATATGTGTCTCCATTTATATAAATATATATGTGTATATGCTAGTGTATGTGTATATCTGTGTTTATGTGTGTTTGTATAGTTATGTACATGTATGTAAATTTATATGCTTATATGTGTGTGCATTTGTATGAATGCATGTGTGTATGTATGTTTCTGTTGTGTATGTGTTTGTGTAAGTATGTAGACCACAGATGAGGCCATAGGAAGTGACTGGTGCTGTCTTAGCTTTTGTGGTTCAGGCTATGATGCTCAGATGAGATAGCTAATGACATATTTATCAGAACCATTCTCATCATTAAGTGATATATATATGTATTAATGAATCTATTTCTTTGGAACACCAAGAAAACTTATGAGCCATTTTCCTGAAAAACAGTAGAATGGCCTCCCCATCTATCTTTTTGTGAACATTATCCATCACTTGTTGTGATACACCTCTTTCAGAAAAGCCTCCCTGAAAATTCTTTTATCGGGATATAATTTTACTGTCTGTGAAACTCTCTTAGCACTTATTTTATTGACTTTCCTCACAACCTTCCCTTTTTTCTCCTGCCATTTCAGCTTATAGCTTTGATTTATTCTCCCCACTTCATAGATGCCTCTGAATAAATGACTATTCCCCATGAGCATCTCCTTCTCTGTTGTAGCTGGGAGCACTCTTGATGTGAAGTACTCCACAAATTAGAATGTCCCACTTGACTCAGGCTGCCTTTCTTGTTTGAGTGAAGGACATTTTTCCCCCAATCTTTGGATTGCTCTTATTCTTACAGGTCAATCTAGACACTTGAAAGGGACAGTCACCAAGTGTAGAGACACTCCAGAGACAATACATAGACAGTGCTTCCTGCCCATGTCCTTTCACTTTTTCTCCCTTTCAGGAATGTGAGATAACCTACAGCAACACAGGGAGGGAATCATATATATAAGATCCCAATAAAATAAGTCAATTAAAGGACCAGTATCAACCACTCCCCTAGAAACATATAATACATATGAAGTTTGATTGGAAAATAGCTCTGTAGACATTTCTGTAAAGGAGTAGGAAAGGCTTTGGATACAGAGAGGTAGAGATGAAGGGGTACTCAGGCAGAGACTAGTGAACTGTTGCCTGAGTTTATAAAATTCAAGTAATTGAAGGGTTGAGAGCTACTGTGACCAGCTCATGTGATGCACCCGCAAACATGTGACCCCCTTCAGGCTTTGTATAGTTCAAGACCATTTGGAAGTACCAGGAAGGTGGCTGCTTTCTGGGAACTAGTGCAGAAAGAACAGATATTCCCCCATGTCCCATCTATTTCCCAAAGACTTAAGTGGCTTTCTTGTCAGGAATTTGCCAGGGCCCAAGGATAGATCCCATCTTAACAAGTCCAGACCTACTTCTGTTTTCTATGAAGAATGATCTATAATAGCCATACTGTGGCTTTGAATGAGTCAATTTGTTAGGTATGTAGTGAAAAAACATGAAAGAAAAGGATAGCAAACAGTAGATAGAAGCACTTGAGTAACACAAATCATCAACTTATATCATCCAGCAGAAATGACAGTGTCTTCAGTTTGTGAGTGCAAGCTGAAGTGGCATCATCAAATCAAGTACTTGCATCATCACTTAGAAATGACTATTAATCTCAGAAGAGACAGTCATGATGGAGTCTGATTGGGAGACCTCCAGGTGGCAAAGAATTGTTTCCATGACTTTCTGTGTCCATGTTTCCACTGGTGACATTTATATACCAAGAATAAAAAGCATCCTACAATGGAAAAGATTACCCTAACCTCATTCACGGATGCAATGTTATTAACTCTCAGCTAATTATGATGTTCCTTTCTCATAGTATTAAGGAGGCTAGTATACCTTGGGACAGAGAGTTTTGAATGATACTTGACACTTGCAATAAACATGTTACCTTTGGCTTCTGGGACAAAATGGCTCACCTGGCTTCCAGAGTCTTTTTTAAACTAAGTTTAAACATGTAACAATTTATCTATATAATATAATGTATTTTACACTCCACTCACTAACTCTTTTTTAATAGCACAAGATAACCAAGAGCTCACTGTATGTGGTTCATCATCCCAGCATCAGAGGCAGAAAAGATGGAGAGTTTCAGAGCCCCTCATCACATCTTTATCCAGGCTATTAAATCTCTGCTTCTTTGCCAGGCTCACATTCCACAAGGTGGGCATTGGTCCAGCATTTAGCACAAGATTGGTAATAGCAGATGCTTTGTATATTTTGATCAGTTTAATTAATATATAGTCATTGTGACAACTGGTAACATATAATTCATTTGAAGGAAAAATGTTCTGTGAGTAACCTGATTTAATGTACTTCTCTCTCTCTCTTGATCTGTGCAGACATTTAATTCTGTTAATTATTTCTTCTTACTAGAGAGCATCGTAGGTTGTTAGTCCCTTTCAATGACATATACATTGATATCTATATTGATATTTTTATGTTTATAAATATCAATTTTGGCTTCCTTTCTATTGCTATAATAAAATACTCTGGCAAAGGCAAATTAAAAGAATAAGAGTGTATTTACCTCACAGGTCAAGATATAGCCTACCAGGCTGAATTCATTGAGACAGATGGAGTTTGAGGATACTGGCTATACCACACATCCAAGCAAGAACCAGAGGTGGGAGACAGTACAGGAGAGGTTGGAGGGGAAGAAGGGGAGGGGCAGATAGTGTAATTATATTTTAGTTAAAATAAATGGTTTTGTTTGCATTAAACACAACAACAAGAAGACCCAGGGAGGATTAAATGCTTGCACACTAGCCTCAGTTTCTCCTTCTTATTCGGTCCATAATCATAGCCTAGGGAATTGTACCATTGATCTTTGATAGGTCTTCCCACATCAATTAACCTAAACATAATATGTCCACAGATATACTTAGAGGCTCATATTCCAGATTATTCCAAATCTCATCAAATTATCCATCACAGCATCTACCTACCTATCTATCTATCCATCCATCCATCCATCCATCCATCTATTTCTATCTGTCATCTATCCACATTTATTTATTTATATTATATATTTGATATACATGTATATGTTATAGAATATATATCTATATGTTACAGCTATGTCCTCCTGGTTATCCTCACAAACTATCTTCCTAAGTATTTTCCAGAAGCTTGCATGGTATTTTTTGCAGCTCCCCATTTTAGCGTAGACCTTTTGAGAAAGAACAAGATTCCTATTGTTCCATTGGTCGATTGATTGACTAATTGATAAAAGGAGAAGACTGCTTCAAACTGGACTGCTGTGTTAGGGCTAAGTGGTAATTTATTGAGCTTCTATCATGGTAAGAATTAGTCTTTCGTAGCCATGCCTTCCATATAGGCCCCCATAGAATCCTGCTCTTAGCTCTCTTTTATTTTCTCCATCTGTCTGGGAATGGTTACATTGTTTCAAGAAGATTTCCTAAATAATTCTGCATCACATTGTTCTCTTATTCCAATTTGCTGTATACATTGAATTGTGCAACTAATATCATAATTGATTATATTCTGGCTCAGTGTTCTTAAATTCTTTTAACCATATAGATAATAAGTTATTAACAAACATGTTCACTTTTTTATTTTTTAAATACTCCCCCAGAGTGCTTAATAGATAAGACTTATGAGTAAATCTATATTTATCTACATTTCTTCTTTTGTTTATTCATTTCATCAACAAATTTTCATTGAATATTCACTATCTAATATTGGTAGAATAAAACAAAATCCCTGCTTTATATTGTTCACATGTTAGGCAAGCAGCCAATTATAAATTCCATAAGTAAATTAGTCATAGCTAACAGAGTTTGGTGAGTACTGAGAAAGAAGGACACGTGGGAGTTAGAAATACTTAAGTCTTGGACTCACAGGTTCGCTAATTAGATTGGTTATTGCCTGTTCCATGAAACTGATATTTGCGCAAAGCTTTGAAGGAGATAAGAATGGAAGCAAGAATCAGCTAATGGAAAGGACTTCTTCAGACAGAAGTAACTGCATATGGAGAGGCTCCGAGTCACAAATATGCCTGGATTGATGAAAAGTAGTGAGGCAAGGCCAATTGTGGGGAATGGTAGATGTTAAAGAGACTTGTGCGTAGCATGCAGAGCTGTGGGGAGGATGCCTGCAGAAGCATGGCTTGCTTTGCTTTTTATTCAGAAAGGATCTTGCTGGTTGATAAATTGAGAATAGGTTAGAGGTGAGCAAACTATTTTCTTGAAGGGTCAGAGCATAAACATTTTAGGTTTTTAAAATCATGCACATTCTTTTGGTTAGTTACTTTTCTTATTGATACGAGAAAACATTTGGCACAAGCAACTTAATGAACGAAAGGCTTAGTCTGCTTTAGTGCTAGGGGAATATGAGTTCTTCTTGGCAAGCAGGGCGTAGTGACAGTATTGTTCAGTCAGTAGCAGCAGAAGCATGGAGCTAGTTGCTCCCAAGTTGCCAGATGAAGAAGCAGAGAGCTTGGGCCAGAGGGGCGCTGCCCAGGGCATCCCATTCCATGTCTGTCATATTCTACTTGTTGCTCTAAATTTACACTGTAAATTTTACTAAGACCAGCGTAGTAACCATATGTCATAACCTCAACATTATGCTGTTTTGAAATTTCTTCTGCTAAATTAACCACTCTATTACTTTTTAACTTAGCACAACCTAAGATTTCAGAATATTAATATAATACGGCTTGAGTCTTTGCTAAAATGTAACATACATGGCTGGTAGACTGATTCTCATTCCCGTCTAGCACCCTATGAGTGCAGGTTTTACTGTTCACATTTCTATCTGCATTCTGATATTCAGAACATGCCTCAGATTGGCCTGTAAAGCTCTGCTTACATCATTATAGGGCTCTCACACCAGCGGCCCTTAGTATTTCACATTCTTCCTACAAACAAGTTCCAAAGACCTATGAGCTACAGCCTTTTCTGCACTAGAGAAATTCTCAGTGCCAGTTCTTTGTTATTTGTCTCATCATGTGACAAAGCATCTTACAGAAATAACTTATGAGAGCCATGATTTTTTTTTTTATTCTGCTATGGAGTACACCAGCCCACCATAATTGGGTAGGCATAGCACTGAGTGTAGGTCAGGGTCAGTCACTGGCAACAAAAAGTATGTGACCTGGCTTATTCCCATACTGGAGGATCATAGTGTTAGGGTGAAGAGTGCAGCTATTTTATAGCCCTTAAAGGTCCAAGTTTAATGTTCCACTACCACCAGCTGTGCTTCCTATGTCAAAGGCTTTACACCTCCCACTCCCAATATTGCCATCAAATGTCCAATGTGTGAGCATGTAAGACCCAAATTAAAACACTATGCCACAAATATTGAACTCTGTCAAGTTAATGCAAAAACAGTTATAGACAACACATATATAAATGAGGCTGATTATGTTTCAATAAAACTATATTCATAAAAGCAAGCATATGCCTTGATTGGCTTGTGGGTTAGAATTTTCTACCCCAGGCATAGGCTTTAAGAATCAGGAAGGCCTATAGTATAAAAGTCATCTAAGAAAGAGTTGGCATGACTTGAATTAAAGTTATATAATTTGTATTTAGCCTCAGAAATTGTACAGAGAAGTGTTGATTTCAATTAAGTTGGGGATAACTGAGTATGAAGAAGAGTGTGGGGTTTTAGTGTATGTCTGTGAGTGTGGTTAGATCAGAATTCAATATAGTATTTTTTCCACAAAAGATGTTTTGGATATGCTAAACAAGCAGTTGTGTATATCACTCTGTAGTATGATTAATTGGTCTGTTTTAAATGTATGTTACATGAACATATTGCCTAAAGCACACTGTCTAGAAAGAGTCAAACATATTAAGTTATGATTATGTCTTATTTCATTAAACTCAGGGCAACTTAGTCAAATAGACTGGGACTGTGTGTTTTCTCTCATAAATGCTCCTGCAGGTTGGAGAGTGGTAGACACTAACCTGGATGTTCACACAGTTACTACCCCCATGCTATACCAGCCTTGTGAGTTGAATGCTCTCAGGTTCAGATGAATCAACACACCTGTTGATGCATCAACTTTTGAAACAATGACCAAATTGTAGAAAACCTAAGGGATTAAGGAGGCTCCAGCAAGATCAGCATGGAGGAAAAGGCAGATCATTGATCATGTCCTACATCTGTCTGTATACCAGTAGCCAGACTTCTGTAGCCTTAGAAACAGTTAGCCAAAGAGAGTTAAATTCAAAGTCACTAGAATTTATAAAACACTTATTAAGCAAAACCAAGAATAAACAACACTTATCTATGTTACAAATGGTTGGCAGTATTCAATGGAATGGATGGAATTAAATGGAATGGAATTACTAGTTGCTAAGCCAAGAGCACAATTGTAGAGCATAAAATTGCATCTGCATATTAATGTATTTTCCTGAGCATTCCAAGTGTGCAACTTTAAGAACTTGAGGAGTGGAAAGGAGACTGCCAGACTCTCACCAGTGTCTCCAACATATGCTTGGTCATTTTGAAGTCACGTTAGGGTAAAGTGATCACCTGCACTCCTGGTCCCCTGTCTTTTCAGCATGGAGACACATGATAGTGGGCGCCAAAGCCGCAGACCAGCTGGGAGTTCTTGGCAGTCCGTTTGCTCTTTCCATCTCATTATCTGAACCTGGGAGCATTCACTTCACAAGGATGGGGTAGTAACTGTGTGAACATCCAGGTTAGTGCCCACTACTCTCCAACTGGCTGGAGCATTGATGAGAGAAAACAGTCCCAGTTATGTCTGCAAGTTGCCCTGAGTTGAATGGAATAGAATAAATTTCTAACTTCATAAATGTGGCTCTTTTCAGACAGTGCTAAGATGTTTTAACATAGAAGATTCTCAAAAGATGGGAGTTGGAAAGCTGGTTCAGTGGATAAAAATACTAGCGCTTTTGCAGAAGACCTGGATTTGGTTCCTAGTGCCTACAATAGAAGGAGCACAACCATGAATATATCCTTTTCCATGGAATTTGATCTCCCATTTGGGTCTCTGATAGCATCATACACATGAGATACACTTAATGACAGACATACATCTATACACATGAAATATAAATATTTAATTTATATGTTTGATATATATATTTTTGAAATATATAGGATATTCAGGAATCTTCATGCTCTTAGAAGTTCTTCTGTTCAGTTCTTAAATTCAGACCCTGAGTGTTCAATGGTCCCAGTACTGAAGCCCTGTGGACGATTGCATTTTCCTTTCTTCTGACCAAAAGCTGTTGAATGGTGGCAGTTCTATATACTTTCTCTCTTAATACTCAGAACACATTGATAATCCTTCCCTATCATCTTTGTCAACTTTGTTAAACACAGAAACTTCTAATTGAAATGCTCTTAGCACCTGCAAGTTCTCTGTGGCATGGGGAAAGTTGAATCTCAGAGAGGGTCCCATTGCTGTAGCCTCTATGTAACTTCATACCTTATATACATTGATTGTTGTAATTATTGAACACATAGCTCAAGTGAGGTCAGGGAAGCATAAGTAACATTTGGCACACAGTGCTAGGCTGGGCTCCTTTCTCATCTGAGAAAGATTTTGGAAGCCATACACTTTTTCTGGGCATATGGACAAGAACTGACCAGAGTTACTAATAACTGTTAGAACTGAATTGTGTCCCTCAAAAATGTTTATGTTGAAGTCCCCATATGTCCTCCAAATATGACTGCACTATGGATAATTAAAGAGGTAAGTAAAGTCAAAGAAGCCATAGGAGTCATCTCAAGTCCAATAATTCAGTGTCTGTATATGAAGAGCAGATTGGACACATATGCATATTGGGCAACAAAGGAGACTGAAATAGAAAGAGCAGGTACAGGGCAGAGAGGCCTCAAGTGAACTTGACTCCACCAACAGTTCCAATTTGAATTTTCATCCTCAAGGACTGTGAAAAAACTTCAGCTTGTTAAACCATCCCATCTATGCTTTATTTATAGGGGCTGCAGCAAACTAATATGGCATCTTCTGTCAAGAAACTGAGCAAAGCTTAGGATGAGGCTCTTCTCCATCTCTTTACATGCCATAGTGAGCCAAGTTCAAGGTCCATTTTACCACAGAACCTTCTATGAGGAAAGCAAAATTCAAAATGGTATGTTTTATTCTTTGAGCTAGAACAGCATTGAGCATGGACCCTCAGCTCCTGGAAGCATTCATCATAGTAGGTGCTTAGTGCATTTATGAAATAACTCAGTTTAGGAAGGATTGAAAGGGTGAACTGTGGAATTATGGTGTAACTTGGAAAACTGAGTAAAGCAACAGAACAACAGAAACACAAAAGTCATATTTAATGTTACATTAAATCAGCCATATTCCCTCTTCTTGGGCCAGAAATCACATATTCCTATTACTTCATGCAAAGTTAATTTATGGAGATGGCCTCCACTCCTTGTAGCAAAAACTTGTTCCTTTAGCAGGCTTGTAAAAATGCAAAAGTTTGCTTCAATTTTTACAAGTAGAATTTTGCAATTCAGAAGCATAGGATTCTTAGAGTAGCTAGATGGCTTTGGCTTTCTGAAGATGATGGAGATAGCTTCCCCATTTGAGAGAGGACAAGGCAAGGGCTTAACAGAAAAGAGACTTTGAAGAGCCACACAATGTGCTAACACTAAGACAAAGAGCCAAGGAGCAAAAGCAAGTGAAATATTTCTAAAGAAGAAAATTTTTATTGGGAGATGAATTTGTTCCCTTTTTATTCCTGGAATGATAGGACGGTAATTTTTTCTGCTTGAGGCAAATTGGTTTCCATCATGAACATAACCATCTCTCTCTAAATAGAGGGTGTCAGTGGACTGTGCAAGCCCTGCAACAAAATGACAGGATAAAAGGTTTACACATGTATTCAGATGTTAGACAATTAAATATTTGGTGGAACAAACATGTTATCTGATAGATTCTCTAGCATTCAATATGTAGAAAAAAAAGCATGGACTTATCAGACAAAAAATATGTATTCCAGAAAACTTTAGTTCAGGGAACATATTTAAATTTTAGGCAAAGTCTATTTTGCATTCTTTTATATTTGGGGAGTACTCCACCATTATAGAATAGGAGGTAAATGACAAGATAATAAGATATTAAATAAGTTGTGAAAAGACAATTATCAAGAAATTGACATTAAAAAGACACTAGGAAATATTTTTTTTTAAAAAAAGAATGTTTTAAAACTTGTCACAGGCAAAGTAAAATTTAAAATACTTAAGAAATAAGAAAAGTAGAAGTTATGTTATAAGATGACAAAATAGGGGTTAGTCACTTGTATTTTCCTGATTAATGTGAAGTTTTTTTCCAGCTATGCAAAACCCAAATTACCATTGTGGGGACATTTGTGTGCAGATTATTAATCCTAGTGTATCTCATGACTTAGGAGGGTCATTTTAAGAGTTCAGAAATACATTAACATAGACACCCAATGATGGTACTTATGGGTTTAGATCTAGACATTAGGGCATTCTCCAACAGATTTGCCTGTAGCA
Organism: Sigmodon hispidus; assembly: GCA_004025045.1. Lineage (NCBI taxonomy): Eukaryota > Metazoa > Chordata > Mammalia > Rodentia > Cricetidae > Sigmodon > Sigmodon hispidus. The sequence goes on from PVIH01002999.1 coordinate 139,271, forward strand.
TCACTGGACCTTGACTTTGCTTCCCAAACCATCTTTCAAGAGATCAGAGAAGAGTCAAGTACTCTATGACATTGACATATAGGACTGTCTGCTGCTGACATCCTTCTCTGCAGTGGACCCACAAGTGGCCCATTAACTTATCTTTAACTCTGTTCAGCCAGGGTCTCTGCTTTGCACTGTCTACACAGACTCACAGAGACCTAGCTTTTGCTGTCCACATGACAAGAGCCCCAGCTGAAGTGGCTCTCTCTAGGCACCGGCCCATTACTGCTACTGTATCCATGCATGAAACTCCTATGCAATACATACAGAAAAACTTGCCTGCTGTGGCCTATAGCAGTTTCTCAAGCACCCCTTTCTCATGGCTGTAGATGAGAATCATTGTGGTGTTGATGTTGTCCTCATAGGAAATTATCAGGACTCTTCCACGGAGTCTGTGCTTGCTGGGAAAATTATCATGGAAAATTATGGAATAAGTTTGAGACTTGATTTCAACATTTTCTTGTCATCTGAGAGCAATTCTATCCAAGAAAAGTTTCGTTAGGAGATGTCCCTATTTGAGTACCCTCAGCAGGACAGTCAACTTCTATGTCTCAGAGTTCATGGACATAGATACTCTGATCTCATACTCATGGTGCATCTTGAATTTGTTCCATAACTTCTTACCTCAAGTCTGAGTACAGGCCTACTCATGTAGCTACCAACCAGGAGACAACTCTATCTGTGATCCCACAGAAAGGCCTAGATGTCTAAAATTCTGGTGGATGTGAAATTCTGCCCATTTTAGCCATATTCAGGGACAATGTAGATAGACTAGAGGCCCATCCAGGAATGCAATGAAGTCTTCCTAGAGACCTGAAAAATCACAGCTACCTGTGCAACCAAGAAGAATTCTTTTGTCTGCTGCTCCTAAAGTTGATGTCTACATTTGTGCCAGTATAACAGAAGAAAGTCTTGGAGATAAATCAATACACCTAGTGGCTAGAGACTCCACTCATTAGAATACCCTAGAGCACAGACCTATCAACTGTGGCTCCCCATTAACTCAGCACAAACCATGTTACTAGATCAAATCCCACTTAGTGATGATCCAAGAGGCAATCGCTAAGCTCAGGGACAGATTGGAAAAGGAGTTTAGCTTGATGAAATCATTCTGCAAAGATTAAAAAAGGGCCTTACCCTTTCCAACATAGAGACCAGGCCTTTGATATACAGATACACAAATGTGATGTCCCTAAAAGACATACAATTTCCACAAACTTCATGAAGATAAATGAGTTGTTTATAAATAAATTCACAATAATTATTTTAAAGAAACCCAGTGAAATGCAAGAATACACAGCTAAATAATTAAATACAATTGAGTAATATTTTTTTTTAAAAAAAGTAAGTTGAATTAAAAAATAGAAATTATGAAGATGTTAGTGGTAATCCCAAAACTTAGAACAAATAAAAGACAAAATCTGATACACAGACTAAACAAATTTACGTGAAGAAAACATAAAATTTATGGGACATGATTAAATATGCATGTTATAGGAGAACTAATTATATAATAAAATATTCTCAATAATGAAAAAAATTGCTGTGCTGGTTAGTTTTATGTCAATGTGATACACAAACTGGGGTCATCATAAAAAAGGAACCTCGGTTGAGGAGATGCCTTCATAAAATCTGCTGTAAGACATTTTCTTCATTAGTGATTGATAGGGAAGGGCCCAACCCCTGTGGGTGGGGTTATTTCAGGGCTGAAAGCAGGCTGAGCAAGTCATGGGGAACAAGCCAGTAAGTGGCACCTCTCCCTGGCCTCTGCATCAGCTCCTACATCCAGGTTCCTGCCTATTAGAGTTCCCATTATAAATTTTTTCAATGATGAATAGGAATATGGAAGTGGAGGCCAGTTCAACTCTTCCTTCCACAACTTGAGTTTTGGCCATGGCGTTTCATCACAGCAACAGAAGCTCTATGACAATTGGCAACCAAGAATATAAGTTGAAATGCAAATAAGTACTAAGAATACATTGAGATATTATGTGTATTATGTACTTTGTACAAATTTATATGTAATATATGTGTTTATATGCTTGTATTTATGTGTATATATTACCCATATACACATACCCATAGCCTGTTACCCATAGAAGCCAGAAGAATGTAGCAACTCTATTGCAGTCATCAACCCCAAGCATAAAGGACTTAATAAGGGAATGGGCATTTTTCTAGTTCTCCTTCCCACTACCTAAAGTCCAGCCTCTTCCTGTGAGGGTACGTAAAAAAAATTCACTCCTTTTCACTGTAGAAATGTCCAACTCATAGCTGCCTATTGGTCTTGCCCAAAGCAAATGACAGTGACTGACTCTGACAAAGCAATCTGTGAGTGAAATGCTCATTGGTCATCTTTTTTGGGGGGCTGGTTTGTATTTTCAAAACAACATTTGTATCTTAGTGTTTGTATATGTTAATTGATTTTCAAGCTAAGAGCTAGGGGGCAGGGAGAGTGTTGTGAAGTGCTATTTTCCGCACATGGCATAGCCATTGTATTCATGCATTCACAGAGGCTGTACTATGGCTGCAAAATACCATGCCCTCAACGATTCCAGCATGGGTGAAGAAGGAACTTATGAGGTTCCAGCCCATGTTGTGCAGCTTTTGGCCGTTAATGGCTGCTGGATTCCTGGGAATAATTTTTCTTCTAGGGTATAGGCACTGATTATCTATGATCCTAATAACTTGATGGGTTACTAAAAAGTGTGTGTGGGGTTAAAGAGATGTCACATGCTTAAGAGCATTGGCTTTTCTTTCAGAGGACCTCTGTTCAATTTCCTGAAACACCATAGCAACTCACAACTGTCTCTAACTCTAAATCCAGGGAGATCCAACATCTTCTTCAGGTATAAACTCCTCCAGCCACACAAGTGGCCAGAACCCTCCCCTGAGGACCTCCAACTGCCAGGTTCAATCGACAGAATACTCTAACTGCCCTAACAGATGGACCCTTGCCCTGCCCTATGGAGTAAAGAGCTGAAGCTTTGGACTTGAAATCCCACTAATCCCTATCCTGGAAAGCTTCATTCTGAAATGCTCCACCCCACCCCACTCCTCAAAAAAAGGTGTCTAAACCCTGTCCTCTGCTCAGTTTTTGGCTGCTTCTTGCCTGAGTAGAACAGCCACCTTCCTGGTTTCTTCCCTCCCAATAAATCTCTTATTTAAGGTTTGTTGTGTGGTGTGACTTTGTGGTATTCCTTGGCCCCTGACTGCCAAGATAACTTTCAATCCTAGCTGTAACACTTACATCAAGGTACCAAAATGTAGATATACATGAAGCAAACACTCATATATAAAATAAAATATTGTAAAAGATATGAATAGATATGTAGGGGTAACAAAATGTTCTAGGAAGAGTGAGATAGAAGATAAGAAAGGGAATGGGGGGACTGGAGAGATGGCTCAGAGGTTAAGAGCACTGACTGTTCTTCCAGAGGACCTGAGTTCAATTCCCAGCAAAACCACATGGTGGCTCACAACCATCTATGATGAGGTCTGGTGCCCTCTTCTGTAAAACTGTATGCATAATAAATAAATAAATCTAAAAAAAAAAAAAAAGAAAGAAAGGGAATGGGATATCAGATTTTGGTAAAATAAAATATATTATATACATTATACAATCGTCAAAAAATAAATCAAAAGGTTTTTACAATTTCACTGCATATTTTAAGTTTGAAATGTGTTTAATGGTTGCTTATTACTTTATTTACTTAGTGTGTATGTGGGGGGGGGTACAGGAAAACATAGAAATCATTTTCCTCCTTCTGCCAAGTGGTAGTCATGTTTTCAGGATTGGCACAGGCACATTTATCCACTGAGACATCTCACCAGCTCCATCAAAATACTTTCAATGAATTTAAAGAATGGTTGTTTTTTAATATAAATTCTTTAAATAAAGTCTCTTATGAATAGAAAGGAATGCCTAAAACTACCAGCTGGTTATTGTTTGTTGGAGAACACTTAGAAAATTAAAACAATAGCATTTTATTTAAAATGTATACATGTAGAGAAAATCTCGGTTTCCATTATTTTAAGTGTTGATGATTAATGGTTAAAGTGTTAATGACACATAAGTGAATTAAGTATGGAATTCAGATGCATGGTGTCCCCTGGGGGAGCTGCAGCACTTCCATCCCCTTGCTCTTGGTGCTCCAAGTAAATGCCTCCCTTCCTCTGTCCACACCTTTTCTCTGAGTGACAAAGGTAGAGTGTTCCTAGGTTTGTTAGTAAATTGCTCTTCAGCTAATTTCCTTTCTCAGTATTTGAAGGAGGAGCAGATGATTTCAGTGCATGGCAAAAAATGTGTTTTTCTTCTCTCCTTTGTTGGGTGCTCAATGGGAGAGCCTCTCACAGTGCTCCCTCTGTACTGCATTTGAATAACACAGACAAGTAAGTCTTGAGGATGATAAATGACTAATAAATTTTAATTGGCACTTTAGCTCATAAAATAAAAACAGTCATTAAGTTCATGCAGAAAATTGTTAGAATGGCTCTGCTAAAAACCGCAGGATGTGCCAAAATAGCAGCTGTTTTCCTTTCAAGTTCAAGATTAAGCCTCAAGCCAAGATTCCAAGCATATTCTCTTTGACCTAGATGGCTTAGAAGGCCATTTGCCAGTTTGAAAGACAGATGAATGCCTTTCTTTGGTGTGTTAAGTACTCTTTCATAAATCATCTCTAAATATGTTGCAATAAATGCCCACAAAGATTTCATTAGAGAGATTTCACCTAGTATCCGCTGATTGCCTCAAGTTAGGATGAAACAGTAAGCAGTTAGCAATATAGGAATTGTTTTGTATAATAGTAGAGGCCTTCAGCAGAGAGTACAGTGTATAGAGAGTATGCCAAGGGAAGCTGACAGAATAGAGGTCAAAGAGAAGAGCATGGCTGCCATAGTGTGAAGTACATTTGGGTTCTGGTCCTGATTCCTCCTGTGCAACTCCCAAATGCGTTTCAATCTTTAAAGAGATAAGTATCTTTTGGAACATGGATGAACTTAGTGATGGCTGGCAGCCCCTGAAAGTGTCAAAAGCAGGCAAGACATTCATTAGAAAGACCAAAGCAGGATTAGTGAAGACTGACATTGTCCATTTCATCCCTCAACAGCTTGGAAAGACCAATAGGTGTGAATTAAGTGATAAGCAATGGCTTATGATTCAATCAACTATATCACCACAAAACCCACATACAGAGATACTGGGGAGATTCCAGACACCTGGTCCTATGGGGATTCTTAGGGTAGCTTTCTGGAGAAAGCACAGAAGCTCTTCTCCCTCCCCTATGTTTTGTTCTGTACACATTTTCATCTAGCTGTTCATTTGCATCTCTTTAATTTTTCCTGGGAATAATTCAGTGAACTCATGTATCCCTGTGTTCTGTGAGCTGCTATAGCAATCTATTGGAATCTAAGAAGGAAGCATGGGAAGGTGGAGGTGCTGTCAATCTTTCCCAGAAGCTCAAGAGAAACACACAGGTTTCAACAGGCATCTGAAGTTGTGGTCTGTTCTCCAGATGGTCTCACTGGGTTATAGGACAGACTACTAAGTCTGCTGAAAATCAATGGCTTATTTTCAGTGGAGAAAATTTATTACATTTTTTTGGGCCACAGGTTTTCTGTACTCATTGCTGTGTAAAAGCAAAGGAAAGTTTTATCTGTATAATGGCTGAGAGAAGCCGTCACAAAACCAGTGAGCAGATTTTTTTTTTTTTGCCTGGATGCATTAGTTCTTGAAGTAAAAGTACAGACATGAGCTGTGACCAGAGACACAATAGATATTTTCTTTCATCCCCTTCTCTCATCCTTAAGGAAAAATAAAATAAAAGAAACAATACTCCCTTTTCTTCTGGTCAACCAGCTCACATTAGAAATAAAATAAATAAAATGAAATAAAAATAAATAAAATAAAAACAAAATAAATAACAGCATTGTCTAGCTTTTCCTTCAGTTAGAGATGGTAAGTGAACTTCAAAGAAAAGCCAATAGGTAGGAGTTTTAGGTAAAAGGAGGGGCTTATAATTGGCATAAATTCCTCTGCTCTTCCTTTTGTATTCTATTGACTGGGATTTGGCAGAAATTCTAGCAGCTATTTTGAGCCAATAGTCATCCATGCCATGAACTAACCTTGAGGATGATGGATGTAAAGATGTCTGGGTCTCTAGTGATAAGAATATATGATATGAGCCCTGGATTACCTACGTCCGAATATCTTTATCTGAGAAAAAATTGTCACATAAATGTAAACCTCTATTATCTACATTTTATGCGAGTGTAATTGAATCTAACTCCAACTAATTCACCAGCTAAATGAATAAAAGACAAAATGGAAATGAGACTGTTCTTTGCAGAATGACTCAAAGTTGCTGGCTTGTGAGTAGGAAGCTGCTGTGTAGGTGTGGGTCCTGACAGAGCTATCCAATGAAGAATGGTGACTAGCCTTACCTCATTCTGATTGCTTACATTTATTTCCTCCCTCAAAAGAGCCACTAATAATGTTTGTGAAAATTGTTTTCCAAATATTATGTCATTGATGATGTCACCTGAATTGGTTGAATTAATAATGTAAAGGAAAAAGTCTCCTCCCTTCTGTATCAATGACTGGGTTCATGAAATAAGACATAACAGGTGGAAAAGTAGACAAATTTACTCATTTTTAATATTACGTACAGGAAGGCACATACAAGGGTGGGGTCTCTACCTAATTACTTTAAAAGGCAGTGAATATTTTAAAGAAAGATCAATGAGCCATTAGCGGACTAGATGAAGGTATGACAAACCACCAGGGCATGAAGCAGAACCTTCCAGTTCTTCTGAGGAAAAGAGTCCATCTCCTTGGGATAATAAAATTCTTCAGGGAAGGATTTATGCCCACTGGGTTCTTTGTGGAGGATCTGTCTTTAGGTTGATAAGAGGAATGTAGGGAAAGTCTCTCCAGTGTTTTCTGGTTTTCAATGGCCTTCAGATCAAAACAGTCAATAGAACCAGGCCTGGCATTTGAAGGTGGCATGTCCTGTACTACTTCAGCATGTTATATAAGAAAGTTTCTATGTCCTCACAGTTGCACTAAGCTCCAGAAATGAACCTCTGTCAAATCTCAACTGGACAGCAAAACAAATCAGGGTCCTGTGGTGGGGTCTGATGCTCAGGAGAACTTAGTCCTTGGTTACCGCAGCAGTCATTCACAGATGGCATCCCTGAACAATAGGTGCTTCTCCTTGGACTGAGTACCCTAATACATGCCACCTCCCTGAGTCCTCACATAACCCTGAAGGGTGTTTCCAGTGGTTTGATTAGTAAATCAATTGAGCTGGTTAGTTTTTTATTAACTTGACATAAGCTTGGGTCATCTGGGAGGATAGAACCTCACTTGAGAAAAATCCCACCATTATGTTGATCCGCAGATAAGCCTGTGTGGCATTTTCTTGATTAACAATTTCCATGAAAAGGTCTAGTCCACTGTGGGTGGTATCACTCTTGGGCATAAGGGCCAGTAAGCAGCTTTCCTCCATAGTCTCTGTCTCAGTTTCTGCTTTCATTTTCCTGCCTTGAGTCCTTGCCTTGGTTTCCTTCAGTGACAGACTATGATTTAGAACTGTGAGCCAAGGCATCCATTCATCCCCATTGCTTTTTCCAATGTTGTTTTGGCAAAGCAATAGAAATCTAACTATAACATACGTGTTCATAGAAATTCTTGCTTCTTCAAGGAGAAGCAAACTTTCTTGTAATTCTAATCAAGTAACCCAAGTCAAGGTGCTGGCAAGTCAAAGAGTTAGAATTAGAAAGGAATTAGAAAATTTTCTATTAGAATTAAATTTAAATTAATTTAAATTAAATTAAAATTAGAATTTCTAATTCTTAAGGAATTAGAAAATTTTCCTTCAGTTTGCTTATATGATGGATGACATTTATAGTTTTTTTTTGTTTGTTTTGTTTTTGTTTTTTTTCTTTTTTCTTCTTTATTTATTTTGTATTTATCAAAAAAGTAAAATGAATTTAAAATGCTGAAAAGTTAACAATATTTATAAAGAAGATAAAAATCATAAACATGACTTATCAAGGGTGATAATGCAAATAAGTTTGCTACACATAAAAATACTAACCATAACCCTAACCCTAGCCCTAACCCTAACCCTGTGTATCCTTATTCAATGTCCTTCCCCCTTCCTCCACATCCGGTCATTTTTCTTCACCACAACTCCCCATCCCCTCCCTGGGCAGGCAGCAGACAGTCCCATGGTCCCAATAACCCAATAACCCAATATTGCTTAGTTGAGTCTCTACTCCTGGCAGATCCAGTTTTGTCCCCCCTCCCTCAAGAATCAGTCAGGTGTTCCACTAGGTGGAGTGGGATCCGAAGAGTCAGTCCAGGATGTTTCTGATCCCAAGCTGTTCAGTGGTTGTGGTTTGCAGCTTGGGCATGCTTGGTTTTTACCTTGTTTGTTTGTTTAGAGATCACTAATGAGTGAGTACATCGTCTGCTTATCTTTCTCATTTATAGTTTTTTGTATGTTGAACCATCTGTGCATTTCTGGGATGAAGCCTACTTGATTGTGATGGATAACTTTTTTTATATGTTGTTGTAATTGGTTTGCCAGAATTTTGAGTATTTTTGCATCAATGTTCATGAGGGAGATTGGTCTGTACTTCTCTTTCTTAGTTGCGTCTTTGAGTGGCTTGGGAATCAGAGTGGTTGTGGTCTCATAAAAAGAGTTTGGAAGTGTGCCTTCAGTTTACATTGTATGGAACTGTTTTGTGAGTATTGGTATTAGTTCTTCTTTGAATGTCTGCTAGAATTCTGCAGTAAAACCATCTGGACCTGGGCTTTTTTTTTTATTTGGGAGACTTTTAATAGTAGCTTCAATTTCCCTTGGTGGAGTAGGTCTGTTTAGGTCTTTAATCTGTTCTTGACTTAATTTTGATAATTGGTACTTGTCCAGAAAGCTGTCCATTTTTAGGTTTTCCATTTTAGTAGAGTATAGATTTTCAAAGTATGACTTCATAATTCTCTGAATTCCTTGGGGGTCTGTTGTTATGTTCTCCTTTTCATTTCTGATTCTGTTAATCTGAATACTCTTTCTCTCTGTCTTTTGGTTAGCTTGGATAAGGGTTTGTCTCTCTTGTTGACTTTCTCAAAGAACCAACTTTTTGATTCATTGATTTTTTTTATTGTTCTCTTTATTTCTATTGTACTGATTTCAGCCCTAAGTTTATTTCCTGACATCTACTCCTTCAAGGTGAGTTTGCTTCTAATTGTCCTAAAGTCTTCAGTGGAATTGTTAGGTCTCTTGTGTGAGCTTTCTTGTGTGATTTTTTTTTTAATAGAGGCATCTAGTGCTATGAATTTTCCTCTTAACACTGCTTTCATTGTGTCCCATAAGTTTGGGTATGTTGTGGATTCATTTTCATTAAATTCTAGAAAATCTTTGATTTCTTTCTTAACTTCTTCCCTGACCCAGAGGTGATTCAATGTAGATATGTTCAGTTTCCATGAGTTTGTAAGCATTCTGTGATTTTTGTTGAATTCTAACTTTAGGCCATGGTGGTCTGATATGATACAAGGCATTATTCCCATTTTTTGTATCTATTGATATTTACCTTATGACCAAGTATGTGGTCAATTATAGAGAAAGTTCCATGGGATGTTGAGAAATATGTATATTCCTTTGTGTTCAGGTGAAAGCTTCTGTAAATATTTATTAAGTCCATTTGCATCACAACATCTGTTAGACCCCTTATTTCTTTATTGAGTCTTTGTCAGGTTGACATATCCAAGGGTAAAAGTGGGGTATTGAAGTCTCCCACTATTAGATTATGATATTTGATGTGGGGTTTAAGCTTTAGTAGTGTTTCTTCTACACATGAAGATGACCTTATATAAGAGGAATAAATATTTAGGATTGAGATCTCATCTTGATCTATTTTTCCTGAGACCAATAAATAATGTCTATCTTGTTCACATTTGATTGATTTTAGTTTGAAGTCTACTTTGTTGGATAGCAGGATAGCAGCATCCGTAGGCAGTAGCTGTGACTTACTGTGCTTTCTTTAACTGTAGCCGAGCCTAACCTGGCTTGAGATGCTTTAGATTTTATTGTTTATGTTTCATGTATTTTAGAGAAAAGATGTTTGATTACTGTATGGGTTTTTTGTTATCTATTCTGAATGTTTTGCCTTTTATATAATGTTTGATATTGATTTTCAGAAAGCAATAAAAAAGGAACACACACACAGAGAAAACACTTCGTGTTTGACTGTAGAAGGGTTGCCTAACAGACATTTGTGGTGGCCATAGTGCACCCATGGGCATTAGCTGTGACCTACTGTGCTTTCTTCATCTGTAGCTGAGCCTAACCTAATTTGAGGAGCTTTAGATTTTATTGTTTATGTTTCATGCATTTTAGAGAAAAGAGAAGTTTTATTACTGTATGGGTTTTCTTTGATTATTTTTTAGCTATCCCGAATGTTTTTCTTTTCTATATAAAGTTTGATATTGATTTTCAAAAAACAATAAAATGAAAAAGTTAAAAAAAAGGAGAAAATTTTCACATGTGTAAAACTTATCCTCTGTGGCATTGACAACTTCCAACCCCTTTCTCTAGGGCATTTAGCAGACTGTAAAGAAGATTGAAACTGAAGCAGTGTTCCTCCCAAACCCGAACCTTTAATCCTTAGAAAATCTCCCTCTTTAATGGGACTGGTAATTCATAGGCACAGGAAATAATGGAATGCTATTTAGATAATAGAGAGCTGGGAATCTGGTGGGGCAAAATGGATGGAAATTTCTACCTCAGCCAACCACACTCCTACCATGCTTCTCTTTCTATTGACTCTTAGAAATCTCTTCTATCTATGAGGAGATGATAAACAAAAAGCATGGAATGCATGTTTACTGGAGATATGCAGAGAAATGTCTTCAGTGACACACATTTTAGCCATTGGAAGCAGGCTTGGGAGGTACTGGGGTATGCGGGAACTTCCTGTGTCCTTTCCTTCATGAATACTTCCCCCTTCCCCAACCAGGAAACCCCAACATTCACTATCCAGGCTGGAAATCCGGCCAGCTGCTCAGCTATCCATATTTTAGCTGAGTCATTGTATTTTTGAGATTTCTATACTTAGGTCTTAAACCCCTCTGCCCCTAGTTACTCTTATGTTCTATCTTGCTTAAAATCACTCATTTGTTAAATCAATTTTGGAACATCCATTTCCATTATGCTACAGTAGTTCATGCACTATGGATCACCCACCTACGCCTATGCATGCTGGGAAGGTGCAGTGTAGAGTAACCGAGAGCTCAGAATTGGAAAAAGGAGTACTTGAGTTTGAATTTCTTGTCTTTCACTCACTGTATGCCTTAGGGCAAGCTCTTTTGCATATTAATTTCCCTCACTATAAATAAAGGAGAAGGCAGGATAAAGAACAATTACCAAACTTACTTGATAAAGCCTTAAGTAATTATATTATTTTTTATAGAAGTATATGTGTAAAGACAGTAAGCCCCTTGGGCTGACAACGGTCCCTTCAAGAACCATAGACCATCACCAGCAGGCATGAGAAAACCCTGGTAAAGTGTTGGCCAGGTATTCCCTAACTCCCTAAACAATACTCATGTAAATTTTGGTTGCCTTTCAGGGCTTGAGGGTAGCCAGTTCCTATTGCTGTAGACACTACACACTTAGAACACAGGTCTCAGATGACCCAATCTTGCTCTGACCTTAAAGCTGCTTTCCTACAGTCTATCTTCTATCACTCCAGAAAATACTATGTAAGGTCTGAATAGTTCTACCCAGATACAACATATATGAACCATAGAAATTACCAGCTTGGTAAGATATGCATAAAAATATGCTAAGTGTCACTCACATGTCAGTGACAATTAACAGAATGTAAAATTGACCTTAAGACCCACTCAATAGAAGAGAAACTGTGCCTGATACTGGAAGCTTAACCAGCTCCCTGAAGCTAGTGAGGTAATGGCATTAGGAAGAAATCTACTACTACCACATTGGTAGGCTAATGTTGGCAGTCTCAGGGGTAGACTAACCCCTTACTACATGCTAAAACCCACCCTTAGATCCAGAGGCAAGTGTAACTAAGCATTTCTTTACAGCAAAAAAAGCACATCTTTTCAGCAAATGGAGAACAATGTGGAAAATCACAATGAATACAATAGAGACATCAACAGATAGTGAGGAGCTCAGCCCCAGTAATACATCTATATCCCAACTCTAGCACCTATTGCTCAGGGTACATCATGGAAGATGGAGTAGAAATATTCTAAGTGCCAGAATACTAGAAACTCTTCTGGGTAACTTCCCTTAGAAATAAGACAAATAATGGCAGTATCAATGGACTTGTCAATAGAGAAGAACTAGGCTAAGAAGCACAGGTAACTGAAGACTTCTAAGTGAAGAAAAACTAGCCTTTCCCAGGGATACATCTCCTCAAACTCCAGTGAAGAGTGGTCAGTATTGAAGCCATACACATGCCATCAAAAAACAAAGTCAGTAGGCTATATTTGTAAACATAGAAAGACACACTTACATATGTAACAATAATAATTAAAGCAAAAGCGGCTATCAACATGAAAGAGGGGATGGAAAGGGAGGTATTCATAGTAGGGTAGCTGTGAGGGGTTGGAGTAAGGGAGGGAAGGGAAGGGCAAAGTGAGGTGTTTCCATTTCAATTTAAACAATAAATAAAACTTGATTAGGGTGAGATGACAGACCCTTTTCCCTAATAAATACTTCACAGAGTCCAGTTTTCACTGCTCTGCCCTTGTTTGCTGTGGCCATGTCCTGCAGACCACCTCAGCTCCTAGTCCACAGGGGCTACTGGATCCCACCACCTGTCCCGTATGCATCTGGAAATCCTGCTTCATCACCACACTCTTAATTTTTGTTATAGCTCTACTGATCTGCTGACTTCACTAATCCCACATGATGGCTTCATTGGGGCTTTACTTTCCTTGGCCTTTCACCTCACTGTTTAGCCTTGCCCTCCATAGCCAAATGCATGTATCAAACTCTGTAGCACAAGGTTAGGCACCTGCCCTTACCATGTTCTGAGGCTGTCAGCAAAACTTGGTCACAGGATAATAAAGTTTCTCACTTCCTGCACTTGGATGGTTTTCAACAATCCCCTGATTAGGTCAGAAGAACAGATATGCTCAAGGTAAAGGCATGGTTTCATTACTTCTTGCTATAGGACCTGTCTTATAGGACCTGTATTCTCTCAAGCTGTGTTTCATCACATGTCAACCATTTGTAATTCTCTAATTCACTTGGCTTTTCTCATTCCTAATAGAATTAACATCTGTGAAAACAGTCTCAAATTCTTACACTGAAACTCTACTCCCCAATGTTGCTGCATTAAGGTCAGTATCTTTATAGAAATAAGAAAAGTTAAAGTAGATTACATGAGTATGTCCTTCAAGAAAAGCCACAGGAAAGAATATAAAATTAACGTAAAAAAATCAATAGCCCTCCTATAAAAAATGATAAACTGGCTGGAAAAGAAATAAAAAAAATCACCCTTTACAGTAAACACAAGTAACATCAAATATCTTAAATGTAACTCTAACCAAATAAGTGAAAGACCTGTATGACAACAACTTTATTTTATTGAAGAAAGAAATTGAGAAAAATATTAGAAAATCAAAAGATCTCCCATGCTCTTGAATAGGTAGAATCAACACAGTAAAAATGGCAATCTTACCAAAAGTAATCTATAAATTCAATGCAATCTCATTAATATCTCAACATAATTCTTTGCAGACCTTGAAAAAAATCAACACTAATATATATAAAAAACTCAGGATTGCCAAAACAATTCTGCACAATAAAGGAACTTCTGGAGGAATCACCATCCCTGACTTCTTGGTTTTGGCATAAAACAGACATGTGGATCAATAGAACTGAATACACTGACATTAATCCACAGAACTATGAACACCTTAGTTTTGACAAAGAAGCAAAAAAATAAACACTGGAAAAAAAAGCATCTTCAACAAATAGTGCTGGCATAACTGGATGATGGCATGTAGAAGAATGCAAATAGATTCATATCTATTACCCTGCACAAAACTCAAGTCCAAGTGGATCAAAGATCTCAACATAAACCCAGTTACACTGAACATGGCAAAAAAAGTGGGAAATAGCCTTGGATGCATTGGCACAGGAGACCACTTCCTAAATAAACCAGTAGCACAGATACTGAGAGCAACAATTAATAAATGGGACCTCCTGAAACTGAGAAGCTTCTGTAAGGCAAAGGATACAGTCAATAAGACAAAATGATAGCCTACAGAATGGGAAAAGATCTTGACCAACCCTACATTTGACAGGGAGCTGATTCCAAAAATATATAAAGACCCCAAGAAATTAGACATCAAATACTAAATAATCCAATTAAAAATGAAGTGCAGATATAAACAAAAAAATTCACAAGCAAGGAATCTCAAATGGCCAAAGACACTTTAAGAATTGCTCAATGTTCTTAGCCATCAGGAAAATGCAAATCAAAACAACTCTGAGATGCCATTGAACACTTGTCAGAAAGGCTAAGATCAAAAACACTGATTATAGCCTATACTGGAGGGGGATGTGAAGTAAAGTGAACACTCCTTCATTGCTAGTGGGAGTGTAAACATTTGCAGCCACTTTGAAAATTAGTATAGTGGTTTTTCAAAATACTAGAAATCAATCCACCTCATGATCCAGCAATACTGTTATTGAGCATATGCCCAAAGGATGAACATTTACACCATGAGTATATTTGCTCAACTATGTTTATAGTATCATTATTTGTAACAGCTAGAAACTGGAAACAACCTTGATACCCCTCAAAAAAAGAAGGTGTAAATAAAAAAAATGTGGTACATTTACACAATGGGGTATTACTTGGCAGTTAAAAATGACATTTTGAAGTTTGTAGGCAAATAGATGGAACTAGAAAAAAGCCATCCTGAGTGAGGTAACACAGATCCAGAAAGACAAATATGGTATGTACTACATCATAAGTGAGTATTAGAGATAAAGCAAAGGAGAACTAGGCTATAATCCACAACTCAGTCCTGAGTCCATCCATGGATCACCCTGGAAAAGGGTAATATATAAGATCTCCTGACTAAATTGGGGGCATGTGGGGATGGGTAAGGAGCTGGAGAAAGAACTTGAGGGAACAGGATGTTTGAATTGGGGGAGAGACAGAGGGAGAGCAAGGAAAAAGATATCTTGATGGAGAGAAGCATTTTGGGGTTGGAGGAAAATTCTGGTGTTAGGAAAACTCCCAGGAACTGACAAGATGACCCCAACTAAGACTCCAAACAATTATGGAGAGGGTGCCTGAAGTGGCCTTGGTCTATAATCAAATTGATGACCAGCCTAACTGTCATTATAGAGTCTTCATCTAGCAACTGATGAAAGCAGATGCAGAGATCCACGGCTAAGCACTGGGTCAAGCTCCCAGTCTAGTTGAAGAAAGGGAAGAAGGTTTGATTGTGTGGGCAAAGGGGTCAAGATCATGATGTGGAAACCCACAGAGTCAACTGACCCCAGCTACTGGGAGCTCACTGATTCTGGATTAATGGAGTCCCTATGCAAATCAAAACAACTTGAGATGGAGACTCTACACAGGACTGCACTAGGCCCTCTATGGATGAATGGGAGAAGGAGAGGGAGAAGAAACTGTGGTTAGTATGTAAAATGAAAAAAAAACTTTTAATAAAAAAAGAAAGCCACAGAAGAGCTCAGTGATTCCTCCTCTCCATGTACTCACTCATTTTGAAGACAGGTTATGAAAGGAACAAGAAATAGCCATCTGCAAATCTGGAAGAGAGCCCTGATCAACACCTGGCCTTGGAGTTGGGCCTCTAGATGTAGCACCACAAGAAGCAAACTTACATTATTTAAGCCATTAGACTATTGTTCTTTGGTCATGGTGTCCTCTGCTGTAGTTATTGTAAACTCAATGTAAACTAATCATCTCAGAAGAAAGCTTTGATTGAGGAATTGCCTAGATCAGATTTGTCTGTGAGTATATCTTGGCATGCAAGAATCTTGGTTAGTAATAGATGTATGAGAGTATACTCCCTGAGGTGTGTAACAAAGTCAGCTAAGTTTGAACCCAGGAGCAAACAAGCCAGCAAAGAAGCATTCTTCACAGTTTCTGCTTCATATTTGTGTTTGAGTTATCCTGACTTCTATCAGTGATGAACTGTTTTACTTAGTAGCAGAGAAGTGGCTAGAACAGTATCTGTGGTGGTTAGAATGAGAAATATCTTCCACAAGATAAGATATTTGAGAACTTCACCTCCAGATGAAGCTGTCTGTGGAAGTTATAAAACTGTGAGGGATGGAGGTTTTCTGTAGGAGGTAGATCCCTGGGGGGTGAGATTTTACTCTTTATAAGGTCTCTAATAAGAGACCCTTAGCTAGGGTTTCTATTGAGGTAAAGAGACACCATGACCATAGCAACTCTTATAAAGGAAAAATATAATTGGGACTTCTTACAGTTTAGCGGTTTAGTCCACTGTTACCATGGCAGGAGGCATGGCAGAATGCACACAGACATGAAGAAAGAGCTGAGAATTCTATATCTTAATCCATAGGCAGCAGGAAGAGAGACACACATTGGTCCTGGCTTGAGCATCTGATACCTCAAGCCCACCCCAGTGACACACTTTCAACAAAACCATGCCTACTTTAACAAGGTGACACCAATAGTGTCACTCTCTGGTGACCAAGCATTCAAATCTGACTCTGTGGGGAGGGGGGTGAGGGTGATCATTTTTATTCAAACCACAACATTCCACTCCATGGTACCTATAGACTTATAGCCATATTATAATGTAAAAGTGCATCAGTCCAATTTCTTTTTTTTTTCTTTTTTTTCTTTGAGTATTTATTTTTTGTTTACTTGAAGGGCATCTGCCTTTGAAATCTGGTAGCCCTTTATTGTCTGTACTGAAAACACTTTCTACAGTTTAAATATCCTTTGCAGGACCAAACTCTCCCTAAGAGCCACCATTAGACTGCAGCCCAATTTCAAAAGTACCCGTAGTCTGTAACAGTCCCAACTCTGTTTAAAAGTCCAAAGTTTAAAGTCTCTTTGGAGATTCAAGGCAATCTCTTAACTGTAACCCCTCCCCCATAAAATCAAAATGAAAAGCAGATCACATACTTCCAACATATAATGACTTAGGTTATACACTACCATTGCAGAAGGGAGAAAGGATACCATAGTGAGGAAAAATTGGACCAAAGTAAGATTGAAAACCAGCTAGGAATACTCCAAACTCTGTAGCTCCATGTCTAATGTTCAAGTGTTCTTTACATCTCCAACTATCCTCAGCTTTGTTGACTGCAGCACACTTCTTTCCCTTGGGTTGACTTCTTTCCCTTGGTTGGTTGGGGTTCCCTAACTCCTTGTAAGCAGCTTTTCTTGGCAAATATCCCACAGCTCTGGAATCTCTGACATCTTCAGGTCTCCCAGACAATCCAGGTTCTACTTTCACAGTTTCACACAGAGGCAGGCCTCACTGAGTCTTCATGCAGGGACAGCCCTGGGACAAGTCTGGCCTCAGTGACTTTCCTTAGGTACAGAAGGAAATTATACAACCCCTTTCTT
Source organism: Sigmodon hispidus (assembly GCA_004025045.1). Classification (NCBI taxonomy): domain Eukaryota; kingdom Metazoa; phylum Chordata; class Mammalia; order Rodentia; family Cricetidae; genus Sigmodon; species Sigmodon hispidus. The sequence continues at coordinate 156,941 of PVIH01002999.1, forward strand.
GTATTCTTGGATCTAAAGCCAGAACCACATGGCTAAAGTAGCCAAGCTCTGTTGCTTTCTGGGGCTGGAGCATAGACTCTTAGTTCAAATATATTTTTAGCAGCTTTTGGTGTTTGATGATTTCCTCACTGCTTGGCTGTCCTGGGTCTCAAACTGTAGACCAGCTGGCCTCAAATTCAGAGATCTAATTATGTTTACCCCCCTCCCCACCCCGCCAGCTCTGGAATTAAACACATGTGCCACCATATTCTACTCTAAGCTTGTCTTAATTCCTTTTCACAAGTTGGAAGTTTAGCTGGGTGACATATTGCTCTGAGGTCACCACTTGCTTTATTCAATTTATGATTAGGCTTTCCTTTAATCTTTTTTATTTTTTTGAGCACTGGAATTAGCTTTGTTACATTTCTTGGTACTCCACTTCTCAGATATAGTGCTGAAGATAGAACTGAAAGGTCTGTATCTGGAGCCACAGGAAGTAGGAAGAAAGAATGACACTAGGCCTGGCTTGAGCATTTGAAATGCCAAAGCACATCCCCAGTGACACAGTTCCTACAACAAGGTGACACCTCCAATAGTGCCTATCCTTGATGACTAAGTATTCAAATCTTTGCATCTGTGGGGGCCATTCCACCCCCAGCTTCATTCTGCTTTTGTGTGATGGTGAAAGATGTGAACTCTAAGCTTCCTGCTTCTAACATTGTGCCTCCTACTTGTTGCCATGGTGGACTTATTCCTCTGGAATCATGAGCCCAAATAAACTCTTCCTCCTATAAGTTGCTCTGGTCGTAGTGTTTTCTCACAGCAACAGAAACGTAAGTAAGTCCCTTAAATTAAAACATTCCCCTTGATGCCAGGAGGAAATCACCTACAAGTGGCAGCTGTACTTTCGCCAGCTTGTTCGTTGCAGGAACATCCTAATATCAAGTGATAACAGTCCACCTCCGTGACCTTATACTTTCTCTCCAGGTCCAATGTCTTGGAGTTTCGTCTTTATGTACAGTAACCCAATACACAGACTTCCAACCAAAATTCCAGTGCTCAGGATATATTAGATGATATTTTCTCCTTAACCTAGATGGCCAGGCTTCCATTGTTGTCAGTAAGATTTTTTTCCTTTATATTTTTATTTCTACTGTTGAGGTCACCAAGCACAGAATGTTTCAGGTTTATTGTTAAACATTACAATAAAAAAACTCTGCAGAGACCATACCACGGCAAGGTCAATATAAACAATAGATTTTTAAATTTTCTCAAATAAAGTCTGTGTAAACCACTGAATCCCTGTCCTCCGTTCCTTACAAGCTTAATATTGGCCCGCATGGACTGCAGATGGCATTCATACTTTGTCAGACTTTCATAATGGCACAAGCTTTTTAAATTCTGAATTTTAATGCCATATCTGTGTAGATATTAATGCATTACCCCCAGGTCAAATATGGTCATCATGTGTAATGTGCATTTTGTTTGATCAGCATAGTCTTTGAGAAAAATTGGACCTCAATGCTTTAGGCAGAGTGCTCACTGCAGGCAAGTGGGCCTCCACTGTGCCTGTCTCACTTATTTTCATTGTCTGATAGATCCCTGAAGGCATCTGAGATCGAAAGCTCTGCTTTGCATTGGCACGATATGCTTTGCAAATAAACTGCATAGAGAATAATTGTGAGTGTATATGTGATGAATTGTCTCAAGAGGAATACATTTGTGAATTTACAAGCAAAGTTATTAATAAGTAGACCATGCTTAGCATTAGAAGGCCTTTTTTTGTGTTCCTCCAAAGCAAATATCAAGACAAGAGAAGGGGACAAGAATCTCTTAAGAATATGAGAGGAACTGTGAGTATTCAAACATTTATTGTAGATGGAGTTTTCCTCCAGTTTGTCTTCTCTGTTTATTATCTTGGTCTGTTTGTGCTAGTGTTACAAAATGCCTGAGACTGGATAATTTAGGAAGGATAGACTTCTTCCCAACAGTCTGGAAGCTGAAAGTCAAAATCAGGTGATAACCTCTTCCCATAGCATTCTTGCTGTATGTAAGTGACAGAGAATGCGAGGGGTAGGGAAGAGAAAGAGAGATAGAGAGACAGAGACAGACAGGCACGCTCTCTCTCTGTTTCTCTCTCTCTCTCTCTCTCTCTCTCTATATATATATATATATATATATATATATATATATTTCTCTCTCATGTACACTCACACACACACACACATAGGGGAGATGACAGAGAGAGAAGAGAGAGAAAAGAAGAAACACTAACTCCTTTACTCTTTTAATAGAAATATCGATTCTCATGATAATATCTATAACACAGCTGTGAAAGTGGAGTCACTGTGACCCAATCCCCTCTGGGAGGTTCCACAGTGATGGAACTGGGCATTAATTACAGGATGGACCAAAAGAATACATATCATTCCTCTTAGCTCTCAAAATTGATTGTCCTATCTCATGAGAAATATGTTCTTTTCACCCCCAAACCCTAAAAAACATGAATTTCATCTAAATGGCTAAGTCATGGCATATGTTCTCTGCAGCAGGTCCCTGACAGCAGTGAGCTTGTCAACACAGGCAACAAATTTTCAGAACATAATGGTGAGGAAGTCAACAGTAGATGCACTGATTCCAAGATAGGAAAAGAGAAATGAATAGCAAACTCATGTAAGTCCAACACCCAGCAGAACAAATCACATCCTAACTAGAATAGTCTCAGGCAAACCTGCCCCCTTGAATGGAAAATTCTACAGCAGACTTCACAATTGAAATCTTGTGCCTAGCTGGACTGTATACCAGAGGACACACACAAGGTTCTGGGGCCTTTGTGAGATATGCTTTACTGGGAATTAGCCTAGTGGGAGCTATCTGTTTTGTCTCTAGCTCTGGGATATTGGCTATTTTTAATCACTCTATTTACTTTCTGTAGCTTAGACCTTGAATGTTTCTAAAAGCCTATGTACTGGTAAAAGGTCGTGATCATCTTTTGAAGTGACCGAATCTTTAGGAGTGAAAGCCTAGTAGAAGGAAGTTAGAGCACTGGACATGTGCCCTGGAAGGGGATGATGGTACTCTCATTTCATTCTCTACCTTTCTTTGTTCTGGTCATAGGGAGGTGAGTGAGTCTTTGCTCAAATGCTTTTACTATAATTCTCTCTCTTCAGAGTCCCAAAGGAAACACAGCCCTGTCACAATGGACTGAAGCCTATGAAATCATAAACCCAAGCAAACATTCTCTTTATAAGTGTCTACTTTGTCACTGCAATAGAAAGCTATCCAATACTAATTCACTATCCTTTTGTTCTTCCCTTAAATTTTAACCTATTATATATTACATGTAAGACATATCTTTTATAAACAGACTACAACTAATAATTTTTTAAAATATAATATTATGAACTTGTTATTTTGCTTTGATTATTTACTCTGTATAAAATGCAACTATTGGTATAGCTGATCTTCTGGTCTAATAATTCTAATATTTTTATCTCTTTTCTTTACTAACCTTTTGAGTAAGTGTATATAACATAATGTGCTATGTAAACATTTACATATTTTTGCACTTATTAAGGACTAAATTTTATAATTCTTGAATTAAAAATTATTTCTGTAGGATTTATTGTTTACCCTCAAGTCTAAGCTCTCTTTAGAGCTGATAGATACCTAGTCATAAAGTTTAAAAGTCATTTTAAATATTATAGGTTATAGTACTGGGTATAAACTGACAAGTTTGATTTATTTGAAATAAGACCACATAATATGCTAGTAGTTAAAACAATGTGGCTCACAATTTAAAATGATTCAGAAGGGTTTTGTTTTGGCCATGAGAATTTTAAGCATAAATGTGAATTCATGTTTTCTGTAAGTCTCTCACTGTAATTGGCTCTGATGTTATTTCTATAGACAGAAACTTATTTTCTCCCTATAAAAAGGCTGATACCTATTGTCTTTGAAATCTAAGTGATATGATTTGGTGGGAGTAAAAAGTAAGGCAAAAATAAAATAAAGAAAAAGAATTTTTTGACATATGATAATAGACATTTAGAAATAAAAGTTTTAAAAAGTAAAGATAAGACTCAAGTTGAAACAACATAGAACTGAGAAATTCCAGTGGCAGCTGACAGTTGTGAGAACATAATGTATGCAATTTTAAGGTATTTGCTTTTCAATTATCTCATTATGTTTCTTAAAATATTCACTAAAATCTAAGCACACACACAAAAATCATGTTTCTACAAGTAATCTTAAAGAAAACAAAACAAAAAAAGAGGTGTATGCTCAGTTAGGGACTGCGTGAGATAAAGTCAAATGATCTGATTAAGATGAGACAGATGATGTCTTTGAGAATAAAAATCAGAGCTCAGAGGAGACCTGGAGACATCAGGGGAGACAGGCAGCCAGAGGCAAAAATAATAGAGGCTTATTTCTAGGGAAACTTGGAGGAGCCACAGGGTCATGGATAGGAACATACATTTTTAAGAATGGAGTTCCTCAATGATGCCTCCACCTGTAGATGTCCTCCAACCTTACTCATGTCTTCTCACTTTGCTACCAAAGTCTCAGAGCTCATGGGCCCTTCTTTGTCTAGTCTTTTCAATAGCTTCTTTTTTTATTTTATTTTATTTATAAAATAAAGTCCTTTTTTTCTATGTATTCCCTTGCTCTCCTCTCGCTCCCTTCCACTTCCCAACCCCTCCTGGTCAGCCTTCAACCTCCTTCCTCCCCATCCACCCATCCCCTCCCGCAAAAGGAAAAGAAGTCCCAAGGTGGATCATCCACTCCAGGCAAGTCTGATTTCCTCATCCTAATATCAAGACTGGGTTAGGTGTTCCTCTGGACGGAATGTGTAGCTATTTGTTTGATTATAGAGTAAGTCTTGTCTAGGCAACACCTTCACTATTGGTTGGAGACTAGCCAGGGACATTCTGTGAGTTCTTGTAGATTATCCTAGCACCTGGTCTTTTTCCAACCCCATACTGGTTTCCTGTATTAAGATCTCCATCTCTTTTTTTTTCTCCCTCCTTGTTGCTCCTCTCACTCAATCATCTCCTCTCATGATTTGTTTCCATATCTTCTTGGTTGTGACCTCTTATGCTCCCAATTAGCTAAGGAGATCTCTATTTTCTCTTCCTAGAGGAATGGCTGGATGTCTCTCTTAAGTTCCTTTTGATTCCAAGCTGTTCAGAGGTTATGGTTTGCAGCTTGGGCGTTCTTTTTTTTTTTTTTCTTTTGCCTTTTGTCTAAAATCCACTAATGAGTGAGTAAATCCCATGCTTATCTTTCTGGGATTGTGATACCTTGCTCAGGAGGATACTCTCCGAATCCATCCATTTGTCTGTAAATTTTAGGATGTATTTTTTTTCCTGCTGAGTAGTACTCCATTGTATAAATGTACCACAGTTTAATTTATTCCTTAGTTGAGGGGCATGTAGGGTTTTCAAGGTTCTTGCTATTATGATTAATGCTGCTATGAACATGATTGAGCTAATGCCTTTGGAGTGCAAATGTGTGTCCTTTGGGTATATTCCCAACAGTGGTATCTCTGGGTCCTTAGGGACATTGATTCCCAGTTATCTGAGGAGCTGCCATACTGCATTCCAGAGTGGCTGTACAATTTTACATTCCCCCTAATGATGGAGGAGTGTTCCCCTTTCTCTGCATCTTCTCCAGCATAGGCTGTGTTTTTGATCTTAGCCAATCTGGCAGGTGTAAGGTGGTATCTCAAAGTTTTTTTAATTTGCATTTCTCTGATGGCTAACGATGTTGAACAATTTTTCAAGTGCCTTTCAGACATTTGTAATTTTTCTGTTGAGAACTTTTAGTTCTGAACCCCATTTTTTAATTAGATTATCTAGGGTTTGGGGCTCTAGTTTCTTGAGTTCTATATATTTTACAGATCAGTCCTATAAATATATCACATTTTAGGATCCTAGACCTCAATTTTAGACTTCTGCAATAGTTTCACTTGTTCAAAATCTTTCTTCACTTGAAATACTTCTGATATGATCCCTTAAAAGTTTTAAAATGTAAATACATCCTCTACTGCACCCTGATAAATTCACTCCAGTTTAATCAGGTTATAAATTAAAATAGGACATGCATATTCCCTATTTGGTGATAAATAATAAAATTTCAATTATTCTTTTGACATTTGTGGGTAAACTTTAAATTTCAAGTCGATTTCCTTTCTACCTCTAAGTTTTCATACTATAGAGGAATATACAGTTCTTTAGTGTAGACTACAACATTGCAAAGACATAATGAAAGGAAGCTCTATCACTCTCTCTTTTTTGGATTTTGGCATCTGCTGGGTGACCTTAAGCACGAGAAGTAGGGCTTCTGTTGGTCAGAGAGACTTCAGGAGCATTCCAGCACATGCACCACCTTCTTGACCAGAGGTCCTTTTAACTTCTCATATGTATTTTTTATGGTGACATTGGCTTTAAAAATCAAGTAGTACAATTCATGCATCCAGACTCACAGTAAATAATTAGAGAATGAAATGAGGGGCTTTAGGTTGTTGATTTCATTTCTTTTCTTACCTCTATAATAAAATACAGAAATAAAATCAGTATATAGAAAATGGTTGCTTTAATTCATAGTTCCAGGTTGCATGGGAGGGAAGTAAAGGTAGCAGATACTTGAAGTAAATTGTCACTTTGCATCCATGGTCAAGAAACAGAACAACTGATGGGTGGTAGAGCGGAGCTCTAACTCCCTTTTTATAAAGATCACCATCTCCTGCCAAAGGAATAGTCCCCTCACAAATAAGATGTGTCTTGTCACATAAATTAACATAATAAAAGTAGTCCTCCACAGACAGTATAGGCCTGTGACATAGTGATTTCTATTGCATTGAAACATGCCCTTCAAAGGGGAGGAAGGAAGATCACATGACCCAGGAAGGATCAATCTTAGGCATTCCTGAGAACTGAAAATAACAATTTACAAAGACCCTTCCTTTTTTTTGTACTTTATTTTATTTTATTATTATGAACAAAGAAGTCATACTTTCTATCCTTGTATATCCTTATTCAAGGTCCCTTCCCCCTCCCACCACCATCAGGTCATTCTCTCTTCTCCACAACTCCCCATTCCCCCACTGGGCAGGCGGTCCCAAGGTCCCACTGTTCCAAAGACTCTTCCTTAAGGAATATTTAACAATACTGGGTGAAAACAGCCTATCTGACCTGAGGAGGCAGAAGCTGGAGGGTCACTGAGCTTGAAACAAGCCTGGTCTAACCCTTGAAAACAGAAAGTTAATGAAGATGTAATTTAAAAAGGGGGCCATGTTCCAGCCTTAGTAAGCAGCAATACTTGGCAGCTTAGTTAAGGATAGAAAAAAGAGGTTGTGGAATTTTTATTTGTGACTAAGGAAAGCCAGGCATGTGTCAAAGATGCCCCTGAGTGGAGGCCTAGACAGGCCATTGTATACAGCTATGAAGTTGAAGCCTGGATGGCTTTAAAAAACCCCAAGACACTGGAGATGCCAGAGCCATGGGATGCCTGCCAAGAACAGCTGTTAACAGGGAGTGGAAGCAGCACAACAGAAAGAAGTGTGTTGCAGTCAACAGAGCTGAAAGGAGTTGGAGATCTGAAGAGCATCTTGACATCAGACATGGAGGTACAGAGTTTGGAGTCTGTCAAGTTGTTTTCTGGTCTTGCTTTAGTCCAGTATTTCCTTACTATGCTCTCTTCATTATGTTTTGAAATGGTAATATATATCTTGGGCCATTATATATTGGAAGTATGTGATCTGTCCTTTTAAAGTTTTTATTTATAGAGGATTACAGTTAAGATTACATGAATCTCAGAAGAAGCTAAACATTGTTGAGACTGTGGTAGATTACAGAGACTCTACAAGTTGCACTAAATCTACTTGGCATTATATTGCTATAAGCTTATAGTGGTTAGGGAGTGGAATGTTGTAGTTTGAATGTAATTGACCCTCATAAGTTCACAGAGGGTGCACTATTAGGAGGTCTGGCTTTGTTGTTGTAGGTGTGACTTTGTTGGAGGAAGTGTGTCACTGTGGAGGCAGGCTTTGGGGTCTCATATATGCTCAAGCCATGCCCAGTGAGACAGACCACTTCTCGTTTCCTGCGAGATGTAGGACTCTCAGCTACTTCTTTAGCAGCATATCTGCCTGCACACTGCCATGTCCCACCATGATGAGAATGGTCTGAACTTCTGAAAATGTGAGTCACCTCAATTAAATGTTTTCCTTTATAAAAGTTCCTGTGGTCATGGTGTCTCTTCACAGCAATACAAACCCTAGCTAAGCCTACCCTACCTCAAGGCTCAGGGATCTTCTTGGTGCCAGGTGGGGTAGAAAAAATTAAGAGACACAGGTAGTAGATGACTTCAAGAAAGTAGTATTTTCTGAACATAGCAAGGCAGCTGCACATACTCACAGTGACTGGAACAGCATGTGTAAGAGCAGCACAAATGCAGGCTAGAAAAATAATCCTAGGCTGCGAGGGGGAAAGTGAGTACAAAATTCCAATCTCTAGCTCAGGAGCTGTCACCATTTGATAGCTGCTGGGAGAGGCAGAGTCTTATTTATGTGACTCCCTAGTAGGCTGACAACATTCTAGGGCCATACCTAAGAGGAGTTGACTAACACAAGCTAGAATCACTGAGTTTAGAGAGAAATTTAGAAAGAGAAAGAAAAAGAGACAAAGAAAAAATGATAAAGTTTGTGCTGATATATTGTATATTTAATAAAAAGAAATTCTGGTGCCGCATACTGTTAGTCTCAGCACTTGCATGGTAGAGGCAGGAGGATGTCTGTGAGTTTGAGGCCAGCCTGGTCTACAAAGCAAGTCCCAGAACAGTCAGGACTGTTACACAGAAATCCTTGTCTCAAACAACAACAACAAAATCCCAAACAAAACAAAACATAAACAAATACATAAAAGGCTGGAGAGATGGCTTTGTCCTCTGATATCCCAGACTATCCTTAGTAAAGATACAGTATATTACCACAAGAGTTATAAGTGGAGATGAAAGCAATAGAGATATAGATGGAGACAGAGATGATTGAGATGGAGAGATGGTTATCTATCTTTTTATATAGATCACTATATATATGAAAATGTGTGGAGATGAAAGCAATAGAGATATAGATGGAGACAGAGATGATTGAGATGGAGAGATGGTTATCTATCTTTTTATATAGATCACTATATATATGAAAATGTACATATGTATATATAAAGAATATTGTTAGATAGAACATAAAATTGGGTGGGTAGAGAGATATTAGAGTAATTGATGAAGTAAATATTAATAAAATACATTGCATGATTTTTTTAAAAAATTGTAATATAGGTAAAAAAATACAATATATATCAATTTTCTTTATGGGAAAGAAGATAACATTTTATTTCTCATATTATGACTTAGAACTAAATTCCCAAGAAGTCCACAGCCACGGTTGCAGGTGAGGCAGTAAATATGTTACATGCTAAGATGTGCTAGCTGCTTCTGTGGACATTTACCATGTTTCCTGTTAGCACATATAACATTTTTTCTTTTTACATTTTTCCTATAGTTTGACGCCAATTAAACTACTGTGCTATCCATCTTGCTAGCATACCCCTGGGCTCCATGCTAGGTGTTGCATGGATTCTCTGTGCGCCTCATTTGGTCCTTCTCTCTATGGTGCTCCCTCTCTTCTTGCTCCTCCCTGACCCTTTTGAACAGGCTCTCTACCACTGTGACCTCTACCTGAGAAACTTCCTTTCAAAGTACAATTTCTTCCCTGACATATTTTTCCTTTCCCCTTCCAGATGTGCTGTGTTCACACTTCTTCAGCTGGACATTCTCATTGCACATATTTGATCTTTCAGATTCTGAATATCTACCTATTTTCATGCCACCTCCTACAGAGGTGTTCTGCATCATTTGAATTTTGAAAGCAATGTCCGCAGACTTTAATCTGCCAGATCTGACAATGTTACATTTTTATCATAAAATATAGATCATTGTGGTTGGTTTTCTAGGAAGAATGTGTTTCTCATGCTTTTAAAATGAGGTGATAAGATCAAATGACCTTGGTATACCAGGTAGGTTATTGTGTATAGGAAGGATAAAGCTCCACAGGTCTTTTGTGGTAACACTAAAAGTGGCATTTTTATGTAGCTAACATAAGTTGTTTTCATAATGAAATTTTATGACCATGTAAATGTGCTAAATGTGTTAGAGGAAATGTTCCAACATGGCATTTATATCCCTATAGGAATTATTATTATATGTACTAATGCCACAGGAATTTTGCACACAGCTTGCTTCTCTCCTGCTGGTATAGTCACTTACCCGTGATGGCCAACTGAGTCACAAAGAAGGTCATCCTGGACTTTCTTTTCTTTCTCCATGTGGAGAACAGCACAACAGAGTTTCCCACAATGGTGAAGACAAACAGGACCCACAGGGTTATCAGCTGTTCTGTCTACAAGAAACAGAACAAACAGAGCAGGTAAAGGACCAGGTGCTTCCCTTGGATGGATGGTACAGACACCTGTGCTTGGAACTGGAATGTGATTTCTGAGTCCTTCCTTACTTCCTTCCCCACCTCTGCCCAGGGAAGCTTGACCCCTTTATATAAGCAGTGGCGTAAATTTAAGCAAACAAAAATTTTTCTTGTTTGATCAAGTAATTGATCACTCCATGTGAGAGGTTAGGGTGTATAAAAATCACTACAGTCACAAAGATATGAAAAGGAAGTGTTTATAGACAGATAAGTAAACCAAACTCTTAATTTGGGGCATTATTGTGTAGCTATCAAAGATGAAGTGGTGGAAACGTGGTAGAGATATTAAAAATAGTCATACTATTTTATTTAAGTGGAAAAACATGACAAAATTGTATACTGGGTATGATTACAACTGCAAAGTTACACACACAGGGAAAGGAATAAAGGGCACTAAAATGTTAACAGTGGCTATTTTAGGTAGTATGATTATAGGTTATCTTTCTCATTTTCCTTTGACAAATTTCATATGATGGTAATATTAAAGTTCTGATGAATAATATATAATTAAAAAAGAAGAGCAGTGATACCACTCACTTAAAATGCCAACTCCCTAGGAAGATGTTTTTATGATCATTTCAAAAGGAGCTTTTTTATATGCTTGATATCATAGCTCAGAATAAACAGACGAACTGCCACAGGCTATACTCAAGGTGAGATACAGTGGGAAGCTTGTGAGGAAAGAACATGGGCCCAAAGGAATCCAGAAGAAGCCAGAAATCAAAATCAAATCAGCCCAAGCAGTCCACGCAAGAACATTTTAAGAGTAGACCATAGTAGGACTACAGCCCAAGAATCTGAAGTACTAATTAAATTATGTTAGGTAGCTAGGTCATAGAACTCTGCTGCTTGGCCAAACATGAGGCTGAGCTATTGAAAACAGTATTTTTATTGACATGATTGTCATCCATTGTCAGTTGATTTTAAGTGAAGGAGTTTTTCCTCCACAGTGTGGGCAGACCTCCTGCAGTGAGTGAACTTTCAATGGGATCATGTATGAAAAAATCCTGTTAAAGCTGAAAATATCACCTTATAAGTACATTTAATATATCTAACACACTAGTATTCATAGTTACCTAGCCAACCCTAACTGTATTCTGAACATGAACATTGTCACAATTTGCCACAATTATCTATTATAAAATCTATTTTATGAGAATGTGTTAAATATCATATTCAATTTTTTGAAAAATCATAGCAGTAGCTGTGTTCTTTTATGACAGAGAGGCTCATTGGGCACCATGCTCCCTGCTCCCACCCAGCATCACAACAGAAAATCAAACTGCACATTGCCAGCCCAGGAAAAATATCCCATAATAAAAATTCAAAGCACCATTTATGGAGCTGGGGTCAGTAGTCAAGTACATGCTTAGCCTTGACAGAGCCACGGGTGGAAGCCTCGGCACCACACAAACATATACACTGACTATATGTTCTTTCACATCACTGTAAAATAAAAAAACTCATGATTTCCTCTTAACATAGAAATGAATTCTAAATTACATGATAACAGAAGAATGAATTCTTTTTTAAGAAACCATAACAATGCAGAACATATTCTTTTTAGTTATCTTTCCATTTTAATCAACTCCCCATTTCAAGGTAAATATCATTAAAATGGTATTTTATTATTAATCAGTACACAAAACATTAGACTCAGTATGACATTTTCAAGCAAATGTATCTTTATTGAATCTCCTCTTCCCATCTCTTACCTTCCTTCCCACTGCCATGCCCTTGTGTCCCATTGCCCTCCTGGCAATCAGCTCCCTAAACAGCTTCCCCGCACACCCCTTCTTGTGAGGGCTCCTTTATAGTTGTCATAATCAATGCCCACCTTCAGACCTGCACACATAATCAGATCTTACTAAAGGCCATGCTTCCCAGCAAGAAGAAAAATCTGTGATATGTGTTTTTCTTTTTGTGTGTCTGGGTCAGCTCACTTTATATAATTCTTTCACATTCATCTGTTGTCCTGAAATTTTCAGTTTTGTTGCTTTTAAAACCATTCTTTATGAATTACAAGACAATTTATAAATCATGTTAAACTATACTAGGATGCCTTGTTATTGTGCTTCATTTCATTTAGCTGTCTATCTAATAATTAAATCTTTATTGTAAAGAATTTGCAAATAAAAACCATTACCCATTGAAATTAGGTAGATGCACAATCTACAAATTTCAATGAACTTCTAACCATTTAAAGTGGCCTTTCTGAATAAGTGAGGCATCACATGGGATCTTATACTCTCACTATAATAGCAAAGGGTTTTTTATGGTTTTGGATTTTTCATCGCTTTATTTTTTAATAAAAGCTTTCATTGTGTACCTGTGGCTGGCCTGGAATTCAGTATGTAGATTGACTCCTACCTGTGCCCACCATTGTAATGCTGGGGTTAACGGTCTGCCCATCACTCCCAGAATTACAGTCATACAGTTGTAAACAAAAGAAAAAAGGGAATTGCTTCAGGTTACAAAGCCCCTCTCTGCACAGCAAATTGTTTTGAAAATTATGTTCCCTAAGTTTGTCAATGCAAGAAATGTACTCAGTGACTAGACATGCCTAGTTCCATTGTGGTGACTGACCATGAGAGTAAAAAGAAAGCCCAGATTTACAGTCACTGTATCAGAGGGATAATACATGATGGATTCTTTAGGAGTACAAAAATGGTTCTTGCTACTTTGATATTCAGAGAGTCGAATTCACATATTCACCACAACTGTTGGAAGCCATAACAAAGTTAAAACTAGAAAAAAAAATAGCTTTCTATTTTTTCTTATAGCTTATGTGCCTTTTAGACTTTATTCACTTATTTTTCTTTATAGCCAAATGTGATTCTAGGCAACTATAATTTTGATTACAGTGTATATCCTGCCAATGCTTTGGAAAATACTTTATGAACACATACATGAAGGAACAAATACATAGTGTTAGGTTGTGAGTATTAGCTTGTTATTTACTATTATCAACATATTGTACAACTTGCTTGTTTTCCTGAGCAGGAGAAATGGCTAAATAGGACTGATACTTTCACATAGTAGAATAAAAATATTTTGCTTAAAAATGCATTGATGGGGATGAATGGGCAAAGGCAGGTACTGCGGCCACACCTGGAAACCTGACTTAGCTCTCTGTGGCCTGCACCGTGGAAGAGAAGAAACAACTCCAATGAATTGTTTATATTCTCCACAAATGTGCTGTGACATATTTGTATAAAATATGCACCTGCAATACATAAATACACACATACATACTCAGATATATTCATCCATTAATGTAACAAAGTAAACTAATGGAGGATGAGGAGATGGCTCAATGGGATAAGAACTATCTTGTGTAAATATGAGGACATGAGTTATGACTCCTAGCACACATGAAAACACTAGACACAGTGGCACATGTCTGTAATCTTAGCTCTTAGTAGGCAGACAGATTCCTAGATTCACTGATCAGCAAATAACCATAATATATTGTAATTATTTGGGAAAATATTTCTTGCTAAATCTGAAGATAATCGTTTGGCTTAGACTTAGCCCATGGCTATCAACACCACACACTTAAGTCTCAGAACATGAAGAAACGAAGTTGGTACTTACTTGAATGCTTCACTCTACTGACTAGATTTCAGGAGAGAGAAAGGAAAGGAGCCAGAGCTGGTGAATGACTTCTAGGGGACGGTGTTTTTCAGAAGCAGCAGGACAGTTGCACATGATCACTCATAACAGTTATGACATTACAGACAAAACCTTTGCAAATTCAAACTAGACAAAATTCCATCATGCAAAGGAGATGGGGGCACACATTATCACTGCTTTTTGAGGAGCTACTGATATTTGATAGCTTTCAGGACTTGGAGGGTTAGATTTCTTTAAACATCTCACCTCTATTGGTCATTCACATACCAGGGCAGGCTCCATTCCTATATTAATTAGACAGCACAATAGCAGACTCAAAGAGGCCAATACAAATCTCAAGATTGGGTTGGAAGAAAGTGGAGGGTAAAAGTTATGGGTGGTGTTGAGAGAGGGGAGTGAATATGTTCCGCATATTCAAGGTACATTATATGAAAGTCTCAATGAATTAATAAAAATATTTTTAGAATGTGAGGTGAAGAATGATAATTTTAAGCACAGAACACACACACAAACACACACATGCACACAACCTAGTAAAAATAAAATGTTAAGAAGCTCATAAGGCTGAGGGAGTGGAACACACTGGAACATTATTGGGTGAAGTCAGACTATCCCGCTTGCTTCTGAGCATAACAGACCTTGGTACATCCCCATATTTTGGTTGCTGTATTAAATCTCAAGCCATAGAAGAAGATTCTGAGGATATTCCCAAGCCTCTATTCTTATTGAAAGTCCAGGATAAATCTAGCACCTACATGAATCCTAGAATGTATCAGGCAGTATTTCAGACCTCCATCTTGGATTTACAGATGGAGACCTAAGTTTTGGGATAGACTAGGGCTTTGGGCATTGTGAAAGTAAAGGAGGAGCACTGGAGGGGAAAAGGTATGCACTGGAGGAGAATAGGGATGCGGTGGAGGGGGAGAGGGATGCACTGGAGGAGAATAGGGATGCAGTGGAGGGGGAGAGGGATGCAGTGAAGGGAGAGAGAGAGAGGCAGTG
>PVIH01003000.1:0-35635 GCA_004025045.1 Sigmodon hispidus
TTAACAAACTGTGGTACATCTACACAATGGAATACTACTCAGCAGTAAGAAAAAATGATATCCTAAAATTCACAGGCAAATGGATGGATTTGGAGAATATCCTCCTGAGCGAAGTATCACAAACTCAGAGAGATAAGCAGGGGATGTACCCACTCACTAGTGGTCTCTAAACAAACAAACAAGAAAAAAAAAAGCCAAACATGCCCAAGCAGCAAACCACAACCACTGAATAGCTTGGGATCAGAAACACCCTGGACTGACCCTTCATACCCCAGTCCATCTATAGGAATACCTGACTCACTCTTGAGGGAGGGGGGACAAAACTGGATTTGGCCGGGAGTGAAGACTGAGCCAAGCATTGTTGGGCTAGTGTGACCATAGGACTGTCTGCTCCCTGCCAAGGGAGTGGATGGGGAGTTGCAGAGAAGAAAAATGATCAGATGTGGTGGGAGAGGGAAGAGACCTTGAATAAGGATATACAGGGATGGAAAAAAAAAATTCAGAGGGAAAGCTGAACACAAAGAAAATATATGTGTAGTAATCTTATTTGAATTTCCACCCTTGGTAAGCCATGCTTATGATTATTATCCTCTGTATAGTTATTGTTAACTCGTCAGCATTTTTTTTTAAATTCTTTTTACTGTTTCTTTGATAAATACAAAATAAAGAAAAAAAATTTTAACTAAAAAAAAAAAAAATACTAACCTGAAAAAAAAATTGAATAGGTCTAATCAAAATGCCATAAACAGAGCCAAATACCTAAGAATTTAATTTTAATTTTATTTTAATTTAATTTTAATTTAATTTTAATTTAATTTAATTGATCTAACAGCTGACCACTCATCAGCTTCCACCTTTTAAGGGAACCACTACCTATCATCATCTTCAAGCTCAATACCAAGCTTCCAACACATGAATCTTAGGGAGATAAGCCATTTTCAAACCATAGAATCTCATGGAATACAAAATTGTAAGACAACCACTAGATCTCAAGCCTTGAATTGCATGCCCCATGTTACTCCTCAGAAGTCACCTCCTGAGAATCAAAACCAGATACTCTGCAAGACCTACAAGGTCTCTTAAGCACTGAGTCATCTCTGCAACCATAGACTTTAAATGAATAAGATATACAACCACCAAGTTACAGAAAAAACCCAAAATGATAAATACAAAGGCGGCAAGAAAAAGTAATCAATAAATCTATAATTAAAGAAACATAAATAGGAAAATAAAAATGCTCAAAAACCCAAGTAGAATTGAATCTAAAGACTTTAGAAAGAAAGAAAGACAGACAAACATCAGACAATTCTGACCAATAAAAAAGGAAAGCCATAAGGAAACATTTACTGTGTTTTGATAAACTTCTTTAAATTATGATAGAATTTTAAGTTCAACTAAGTGTTTAAAAGAAAGACCCCACTGAATTGTGGCTGGGAACATTGCTCAGTCAGTAACATCTTGCTTACTAAGAGTGGAAAATAGAAAGCCAGAATGAGGAATGGAGCCTTATAGAAGGGTTTGAAAATTGAAAGAGATGTTGTGGTCCTACATGGAAAGGTATGCCAACCTAAGTGTGGTGATTTCATATGATAATCTAACTTCACAGTATACTGTCACCAAAGTCAGACTGATTTTAGATCTAGATTAAGGAGAGACTCACCTAGTCAGATAATAAACATGAACATAATAAATGCTAACCCATGATAGGTGGTTTTCCAGAATTACCTTCTTCTAACTCTGACACAGCTCCCAGAGGTACATAATGTCATTACTTTTTACAGATGAAGAAACTAAGCTGCAGAAGCATTAGACAACATATAAACAAGAGGACCAGTCAGTCTAGCTTTAACACAGGCCATCTGAACTCAAAGAGACCCTTCTGTCATAAATATGGCTTCTAGTTCATACAGCTGGTCAAGTAATACAAATTCAATAACTGGCATTGGGTCAATTATGGTATCAGTCAGAGAAGAACATAACTGGATTCTTATTTCTCACCTAACATTGACCCAGAGTGTTTAAATGTATGCAATGTACATTTCAGAGAACATACAAATATTCACATAATCACATGAGAAGGGATTTATGCCTAAACAGAACATTAAAGAGCATAATATAAGTTAATTTAAAATATTTAACATTTAAGTCTGCTTCTACACAGTATTAAGCAAATAAGCAAATATCAAGTAAGCATATACTAAAGTGCATCAAGTTTAAAATAGCAATTACAAGATAGAGAAAAAAGTAACAATTTGAAAGACAAAGGAAGTATGTTATAAATTCCTTCATGTAAATAAATAAAAAAGACCCATCATTCTGTAGATGCCAATGCTTTTTCAGACCAGCTCCATGAGATAATGTTAAGATCAATGTCCTCCAAAAACAGGGTGAAGAACTATTGAGAAATTCATGGAGGTCTGTGTATTGATAAGCTATTAAAATTATTCAGGCAATCCCCAGGGAATATGATTCCAAATAGTCATTCAACAATGTTTATCTACTCCTTTTCCGGACTAGCTTCTAGGAGCACAGTGGTGATGGAGCATACATCCCAGCTGTAGTAAGCAACAAGTTAAGAGAGTGAGAAAATGAGGCAGAGCAGAAAAGAGGTGAGATCAATTACAAGTCAGACCTGAGCAGGCCGACTAATAAACAACAATTAGCCATGAAAGAGTCCTCTGTGGTGGTAAATTTTAAGAAGATTCTCAAAGACAAGAAGCCAGTTGATGGTGTGACAAGAAGTATATTATACAGAGATTGGAAGGTAGGTGGTGTCTTGGCAAGGTAATTGTGATAACCACATAAGTGATGCTATCGTCTTGGACTAAGTTGATAATGGTAAAGATACAGGAACATGAATAGACTGTACGTTTTGGAGGTAAGTTTCCAACTTGATAATTTGGATGCTGTGGGATGAGAGGAATCAGGGATAATGATAGTATATTTGATGATAATAACTGGCTCTTAGTTGATGGTGTTACTCTTAACTCAGGGCAAAAGTTGAGAGGAAAACACATAATTTTGGATGGAAGATAAACGAGCAAAGCCTGAGATTCATAAATTACCTGCCACAAAATGTTTAAGATTCCGAAGACATCTAATGAGAGAAGTCAAATATGAGATTGGATTTGCTTGTTGGTTTTTGTTTATTTGTTTGTTTTAGATTTGAATGACCTTTAATGCAATCAAATTATTCTCCAGATTAGCAATGAATCTGTCTGTGAATGTGAAGGTTAGCTTATCTAGGTTGTAAGATATCTGACCACTCTATGTCATACATGGTGACAGTTTGTTTATATTATTCTAAAAACAAGTGAAAACAATCACCAGAGAAATTATCCTTATGGCAAGTCATTGTTTCAAAAGAATCTATTATAACAACATCCTAATATCAGCAGAATACTGTGCTATGCAGCCAGGCTAGCAATAAAAACATTTGCTCAAACAAAACATGCAGTTGAGCTAGCTCTGAGGTTGTTAGAGAACTATAACTGGTACTGCCCTCCTCCTCTGCAGTATAGTGGTGGGGGAGAGGAAAAGGTGCCCTGTCTGCTTCCCCTTTACCTCCAGCTGATGAAAGAGCTAATCCCTTTACCAGCTGCAAAGCAGGCCCTACACCTTGTCTGGGCAGCTCATGGGAGCTGACCCTGTTGATAAAGGCACAGATTAGCCCAGAGTATGAGTGTGGGAGATTAGGCCCCATACCTCAACTGCCTGGGTTGGGGAGAGATGCCTTCCCCCAACCCCTCTATGACTGAAATGAATGGGAGAGCTGGCCCTGAGGTCATAAAAGCAGGAGATCTATCTGCCCCTGCCCCTTACCAGCTGCAGCACTTGGAGAGCAGGCACTGCTTCTCACCTGAGCAGTACAGGAGAGCACACCCTGAGGGCATAAAAGCAGGATAACTGGTCTTGTCCTTTGCTCATTGCTGCAGGGGGTGAATTAACCAGGCAGTGTTGGAGAGGTCACCCTGGTGATGAAGGGGCAGAGGAGTTGTTCATCCCTGCATACCCATGCACAGAACCAAGGTTTTGAGATAGCCTACCCCCAACATCCACCCCGTCTATCACCTGCTGGAACACATGAAGGGGCTGGTACTGCAGACCCAAAGCTGCAGGATCTCCACAGTGCAACAACAGGCTATCTAAGAGGGTTCCCAGCAAGGGCCCAGCATTGAGTGTGTAGCAGAAACCAGAGGCCTCAAACCAGACCAATGAATTTTTGCAATGAACACTTGAATGTAAAGATATATAGATAATAAGGATTTTCTGTGTGACTCAATGTCACATAATAACTTCCATGATAAGATTTTGTTCCCTTTATTTTATTTTGGAGAGGAGGTGGCGAGGCCATAGGGAGGATATTAAGGAATGGAAAAAACCAATGGGATTGAGATACAAAATGTAAAAGACACAGAGTATAAGTAAAAAGAAAGTTAAAAATAAATAAAACTTTAAAAAAAGAGTTCCTGTGGTCATGGTGTCTCTTCACAGTAATAGAACATTGACTAAGAGCGACTCCAACATTTAGAGCAGCTGAGAAGGCAATCAACCAGGAGCTTTAAGAAGTCAGATCCAGTAAAATAGGGGAAGCCAAGGAATCTGTGGTTTCTTCTAAACCACAAGGAAGCATTCTAAAGATGACTAAACTGGAAACTGGAATACAAGACCATTGAATGTTTCTGAAGGTTAAGTTATAGAAGAAACGTGATTATGAACTTTGGCAAACTGACATTACTGGGGGTCTGACAGTGGCAATGTAAGGTTATAGAAGGAGCAGAGGGCAACTTTGATCACAAGTTTGTCAAGATTATTCACTGAAAAGGTTCCTGAGGGCTCAGCCCTAGTGCTTGCTTATTTCTTGGAATCACAGTTGCAGGTACCCTCTTTGGATCCCATCACTATGTCAAGGGAAATTAGCTCTCAGAGTGTAAACATAAACCAGGATACTTTGCCCATACCTCAACGTATAAAGGCAAAAGTTTGGGCAGTAATGTCCAAGATCCAAGTTCAAGGCTCAATATTCGCTCTGCTCAAATGATACAAACAGTATAAATGAAAAACAGAAAGTATTATATCTTAAAATTCTTGATCTCTTAACACTTGCTTTGTAAAAAGTAGTTTTTATTCTGTTATCTTTAATCTAGAGTTAACTTAATTTGATTTACTAATCATATTATGTACTTGCATAATTATTATTTTTAGGTATCATACTTTAATATATAATAAACTATGTGTTTAACTGAGTGAAGGGAATTGTACATTGAAGATAATGAGGTGATTATTTTGAGGATAGAAAGTACAAACTAAGTTTAATAGTGTCATATTGTGTTAGTATTCTTCTGAATTAACTCTGAGAATTAGACAATACTCATTTAATCAGCACATTTAAAGTATTTTAGCAAAATTAAGACAAGTAATTTTTCAATTTGTACTAGAAGTTAGGTAAATTTGTGTTAGAAGTCAAGAAACTGAAGCAGAAGTGGTTCTTTCTATCCGTCTATATGAAGTTACCAATATATATTTTTCCTTATAATAGTAATTCTGTTTCACCAATTCTATGCAGTAACATCCCCCCTTTCTAATTTTAGTTTCTAGGACAAAATATACTTGACTAACTACTAATAAGTTGTTCTAAGCTGAGCAAAGTATTTTGAGCTTGGATCATGTTCACAAAATTCAAACTGAAGAAGGTTAAAACTAAGGTGTGTTGAATAGTTCCCACAAATGTTTTGTAATCCCTCAAAATTGGGCCCAGGAACCTAATGACAACTGGGGAAATAAAGGAAGAAATAAATATTAATGTAAATATACAATATTAGTTTATTTTATAAAAACTTGTGATGGAAACGAAGTTTTGAGTCCACATATAGATATTGTACTATGAGTATCATGAAATTATGAAAACTGGAGATGTAAAGTGGGGGATGATCATCTTTACGGTGTGGTCCTGAAAAGGGAAGGTAGGTTCACCTGTCTTTTGTAGATGAGAAAGTTGCAGCTGAAGGATAAAAATAATCAGGTAAATCACTACAACTGTTATTATTGTTTGAGAAAGTCCCAGTAACTGTCCTTCCTGACAGGTACAGGTCCATGCAAGCAGAAGGACAGGTGTGAAGTAAGAAGAGGTATAGAGGCAGGCACAGCTGTAAGGGCAGGTGGAGATGAAGGTGTGGAGATAGATGCAGGTGCCAGTAAACAGATGCATGTACCGCTGAGAATGTGTGTATGTGCAGGAGCAGGCTTTCTTCTTCCTCTCAGGCTCTCTCCTCTGCGCATGCCATTGCATCAGTACCACTCTCATGCTCTTTCTGCACAAGTACTTATCCTTCATGACCTCATACACTTCCACCTTGCTGTTGTTCCCTGCCCACCCTTGCTCTCTGTTAAGCCTGATGGCCGTGAACTACCGACTCTCATCAATTAGCACTTGTTTAATCAATCCACTGTGTTTTTGTAATGAGTTCCAAATTCCAAAATTGCTTAATATTATGTTTTCTCAGTAATATAGCAAACTTTGTTAATAAAACAACCTTGTAGGTAAACCTCTCCCTTTGACTCTCTCTCTCTCTCCCTCCCTCCCTTCTTTCATGTCTCCCCACCCCCTCTCTGCCCCTTTCCTCTATGCAGCATGAGCTGGCCTTGAAGTCACTATAGATCCTAAGGCTGGTCTCAAATTCTCCTCCCTCAGGACCCCGAGGATCCATTATCCAGAGAGCCCACACACTCCGCATAAATCTCTTATAGTAAAATTTTTACATATAGTGTTTCAATTTTCATAGCTGCCTTTTTGTCCCCTTATTTACAATATTTGAAGACCTAAAATCAAATCTGTTATATTAGTTTCCTATAGCTTCTGAAACAAATTACCAAAAATATACAAATTCCTATAACATAAATTGTAATAGGTTTTTGAAAATTTTGTACACAAGGACTACATTTACAAGATTTCCGCCTTCCATCTACCTTCCAACTACTATGTAACCCCTTTCAAGCTCATATCTTCTATAATTATTAGTTACACATATATACATGATTACCTATATAATATGTATGTGTATATCACCTACTGAGTCCTGTATAGGCATATGCACGTGTTTAGGGCTGACCACTTCAGACTGGATAATCTATGAAAGGTCTTTCGAGAAGGCTGATTCTCTCTTTCAGTAGCCATTAGTTGCCTGTTGCTCTTCAGCTAATGATAGAGCCTTGTGAATTTGCCCCATCCATGTTGGCATGCCAACCTGCAGATCTTGCTTAGGCAACCATACTCATGAGATTTTGTGGGTGCAGCTTCCCCATCACTTATAAAGACACTACCTTACAGAAGACATCCTGCTTTTCTGGTTCTTACCTTTCTATCCTCCCCTTTTTGCATTGTTCCTCCAGCCTTAGGTGTAAGGGCTGCAAGGAAACAATATATTTATTTTTTTAAGTCTTGAGGATCAGAATGAGTGTCACTGAGGCAAGATGGAGATACTTCCCACTGGAGACCCAGGAGAGAATTTGCTCTCTATTCCTCTAGCTTCCTTGAACTGCTCATATTTCTTGCCTTGTAGAAGATTACTCTCACCTCTGCTGCAGACTTACAAATCTCTGTCTCTGCCATCCTTTTAGAAGAGCCATTGTGATGATACTGCATTTGAGTAGAAAATTTTCACCACAAATACTTAGTTTATTCACTTCTACAAAATTCTTTTTGCCATGGAAGGTAATAGAGTTAGAGTCTCTGGGGATGAGCATAGGACATTTTGGAAAAGCCCCTTATTTAGTCAACCACAACATATATTATTGTTACATCAGATAATCAAGGCAAAATATTAAGTCAATTCAAGCTTCTTTTTATTCATATTTTTCTTACAGTGTATTTTGATCATGTTTTCTTCTCTGCAACACCTTTCAGATCCTCTCCATCTCTATCCCCATTCAGTTCTACCTCTCTCAACAAAACTTCCCAAAATGAAAATCAAAACAAGCAAGACAAAAAAAATGATACCAAAAGAAAACAAAATTAAGCAAAAAGCTCACAAATAAACAAACAATAATACAAATGGAATCCTTTTGTGTTGAGTGATTACTCCTGAGCATGGGCCTGTCCTGGAGGATAGCTGTTCTTCTCAGGGAAAAAATTCTCTATTTCCAGCATGTAAATAGTTCTAAATTGGGGTGGTATCCCACACCTCACTTCCCCTTCTCAGGGTTGGGATCCTCTCTGGCTTCTTGAACCTGTGCATGTCTTACGCATGTTGCCAGAGTCTCTGTGAGTTCACATGTACATCTATCCTGTTGTGTCTGGAAAAGACTATTTTCTTTGAGTCATAAACCAATTCTGGCTCTTAAAAATCTTTTTTTCTTCCCTTACACATGGCTATCTGAGCCTTGGGGGGAAGGAAGTGTTTGGTGAAGACCTCCCATGTAGGAATTGGTGCTCTAATATCCCTCATTTCTGCACATTGTTCAGTGTGGGTCTGAAGCCAGCTTTTGAAATGTTAATTAAACATTAATAATAGGAGCTGGAGTTACCCACAAAGAAAAGTTATTAAGAAGTTGGTAATGAGATTATATGCAAGAGAGTTAATAATTAACGCCGCCCAATTTAAAAACTGCCCTTTTGGTTTGAAGTCAAGGTCTATGCAATCCAGTAACTACCCAAGCATAATTTTTGGAACCTTATTCTGTGATAGCAAACTGGACAATCAAATGCACTATTCAAAACTTTAATTTTTTAAATTAATTTTTAAAATCTATTTTACATAGCAACCACAGTTTTTCCTCCCTTCCCTTCTCCCATCTCCTTTCTACCACCCATTCACTCCTCAGGAAAGGCAGGGCTTTCCATGGGGGTCAACAAAGTATGGCTTAAAAAGCTGAGGCAGGATCAAGCCCCCCACCTTCCCTTCCCATCAAGGCTGAGCAAGGCATCCCACTATACCTAGGTCATTCAATTAAGCTCTGTAGCTGTCAGTTTAGAGTTTGTAGGCTCTCAGGAGCTCAGAGCAGCTGTCTCTGTGGGTTTCTTTGTCATGATCTTGACCTCCACCTCTTGCTTATCTAATCCCTCTCCCCTCCCTTTCACCTGGACTCTGTTCCAGCTGCCAATGCTTGGCAGTGATCTTTAAATTATTTCTTTTCATAGACACACAGTTTAAAATGAAAAGGATTAAAAAGGTCAGATGGGTATATAGTGGTATGTCTCCAAGATTTTTTAAGTTTTGAACAAATAAGTTAATCCATTCCTACTTTTAAAACAGTCTCTGTGTTGGTTGGCCAACCATGAGAAATACTTGTATTGAGCTAGGTTGATTGTGTGTCTGCAATCTACACTTAGAGAAGGCTGAACTAAAAAGCTTGTTGCACGTTTGGAAACATACTTGGGTATCATAATGAGTTCCAAATCAGTCTAGTGTGATCAAGTACATATATATTTATATAATTTTATTTTTATTTATCCTCTAAAAGGATAAAGAAGCAACTGTCATGTGAATATCAAAGCATGAGCCTTCAAGGAAATAGCTCAGAATGAACTTTTCTAAATTGAATTGTTAGACCTTAGGAAGTCAGTTAACTTCTTGGAGTGGGGTGCTTCCTTTGTATATAAAATGAGCACAATAATAGTACCTAGCTTCTAAAATTATGTGAATTAAGTTAATATTTTATAAAATGTGGATTGAGGTAGACCAGATGACTTAGCAGATAAAGGAGCTTGCTACTAAGCCTGATGGCCCAAGGTAATTCTCTATGATTACCTAATTAAAAAGGTGAAAAGACTGCCAGAGACTCCTACAGGTTGTATCTGGATCTCTTTCTTCCTCTCTCTGTTGAGAGGTGGAACCTAGTGGGTGAAGGTGAGATGAGCAGAGGTGTTCTCTAGGACTGTAGTCTCTTCTATCTCCCACTGTTTCTTGATGGCTGTGGTGTATCAGTTTTGCTCCACCTATGCTCCTGATCATGATGCTGTGCTCACCATCCACCCAAATGACAGAGACAAGTGACTGAACTGAAATAAGTGGTTTTCTGTGCTTTTTACTTTATATTACTCCAAACATTCTCCTCTCTTTGAATAGGATTTATTACTTTTTCCTTACCCCCTTTCTACAGCAGACCACACAGGGATGATTTCTAGTCCTCTGTTTCATCTGTAAGTTTGTATGCTTACAACATTTTTTTTATATTTTAAATGCACTCTATGTATTATTAAAGTGTGGATACATGATGTATGTGTGTGGTGGTTTGAATAAGAAAGGCTCCCATAAACTCATATATTTAAACACTTAATTATCATAGAATAGAACTCTTTGAAAAGGATTAGATGTGGCCTTGTTAGAGGAAGCAAATCACGTTAGGTGAGCTTTGAGGTTTCAGAATCCATGATAAGCCTAGAGTTTCACTCTGCCTGTAGTCCAGATCTTGATATAGAACACTCAGCTACTCTTACAGTCCATGCCTGCATGCTAATTTGCCCCTGCCACCATGATAATAGACTAAACCAGAAGCAAGTCCCCAATTAAATACTCCTTTAAAAAAGTAAGAGCTGCCTTGGTCATAGTGTCTGTTCCACAACAATGGAATGGTGACTGTGACAGTGAGCATTGTGTGTATACCACAGCATTCTTCTGGAAGGCAGACGACAACTTTGAGGAGTTAGTTCTCTTGTCTGAGCTTTACAAACATTCTACAGATTGCACACAGGTTGTCAGGATTTCCTGGCAAGGCTTTATCCTACTGAACTATTTACAAAGCTCCATATGTCTATGTTTTTTAAAGGATGGTCCTTGAGTGTCCTCGCCATTGCATTTTAAAAACAAATTCAACTCACTGTGAAGATTTTTTTCTTCCGGAAACCTTATCTTTATAATTCATGCCATGATATTTTATTAAGACTTCAGTGAGTTGTTTTGCAATTATGTGCAGAGAGCTTGTGGCTTGTTTCCGTAAACTAATCCGTGATTAGTTTTCTAATAAATGAACTTACATTTTTGCATTTGTAAAATTAAGTATATGTAGTAATTTTTAGCCTTTGAATCCAATAATATGGTAACAAGTTCATATGTTAGGAGGAAACTTCAGGCTTTCTAGAGGGAGGTCTTTTATTCTCACAGTCTACTTCAAATGTATATGTTTCCTAGGAATGAATAGTCCATTCTGAAAACTTAGATAAGCAAGTAATGTAGTCTAATAATGTGCCTTAGAATGTTATGTTGTGCATTGTCAATGTAGGTCTTTCAAAGCCTAATTTGTATGTGTGGGGTGTAGCTTGTTGCTTTTTCCACCATTGGCTTTCCCTCTTATAGCTAGCCTTTAAAATAAAAATGGAAGCAACTTCAATACCATTCAACATAAAGATTGCATTTCTTTGGGTTTTAATCTCCCCTTTTTGTTTTTAGAATTTGTCAGTTATATGACCCAGTGAAATGGTTTATAGTAGGTAAAGGCACTTATCACCAGCCCTGGCTACCAGAATTCAACCTCTAAAACCCACCTGCTGGGAAGACACAAAATTTTCAAGGTGTCTTCTGACCTTCTTGTGCTGAACCCCCATTCAAATAGATAAACAGAGGCTGGAGATGTGACTCAGAGTTGGGTGAGGGGGTTGGAAATGGTCAGCAGTCAGGAGCTCTTGCTGCTTTAGAGGGGACTTGAGTTCTGTTCTGAGCATCCATTTGTGGCTCACAGGTACTTCAAACTCAAGCTCCACAGGTTCCTGGGCTCTGGGAATACTCACACAGATAAGGCATCCACCCACTTCCACAGAAACATAAATTAAAAATATCTTAATGAATAATAAATGTGAAAATATTAAACCTATTGTATAAAGTAGGTCAAATAAGTTTCACTCTCTAATATATAAAAGTAGAATCAAAATTATCTTGACACTTCAATAGCCTTTTGCTACAGTTACAAGCCAGGACACAAATGGTTAAAAACGTGATGAAAGGAGGAGAAATTGCTGGTACAAACATCACATCCAGTTTGTAGGCATTTTTTTTCTTAGCTTGAAAGTTATTGTGCATAATGCTTTTTAAAAAGTTTCAGTCAACTGACAAAACTTTTAAAAATTTGTAGACTTCATATAAAACCAAAGTTTTCAATTTCTCTCAGAATTCATGATGTTTGGTAGCTATAAGGGGAGCTGTGGCCTTCCTTGAACAAGTCAGGCTGCTCAGTCTGTTCCAGCTCCAACATTTCCCCTGCCTCTGACACTGGCCAACACCAGTCATTTACCTTGGCGTTCACTGTTTTCCATGAGTCTGCTGTGTCTGATTCCCTTCAGCATCCTACCTGATCCCCAGGCACTGTAATATGCAATCCTCCACTGTAGTCAACAATATGGCTACAGTGTTGCCATGAGACCCTGGAGAACCTCCTTAGAGTACACTAGAGACAGGTTGAGGTTCTTCTCTATGGTCTTTACCTAGTTCACTAACACTTTACCTAAGACCCTGCGCCGCGCCAAACCCCGACCAGCAGGAGAAGACACGGCACCAGGATCCTTCCGTGGCAATTGACCAGGTCCTTTATTGAAAGACTTTGCAGCAGCCGCTCCCAGCCCGTGCAGCCAGCTTTAAACCCCAGGTTCACCACTCAGCTACTGCCACGTGGGCCTCTACCATAGGGCCACGCATACGGAAGCAAGCGAGTCAGCTCCGCACAAACCATATTTGGAGTTGTTTGTGGAAAGGAGCGCTCGCCGTCGGGGGTGGCGGAAGGCGGAAGCCAGCGCCATCTTTAAGGCGCGGCACTCACGCAGCTCCCAACAAGACCCATTATGGTTATTTGAATAAGAATGGTTTCTATAGGATTATGTATTTAGATGTTAGGTCCCTAGTTGGTGGACTGCTTTAGGAAGAGATAGGAGGTGTGACATTGTTGGGGAAGGCCTGTTACAAGGAGGTGAGCTTTGCGGTTTAAAAAGTCTACTTTACCTGCCCTTCCAACACACACACACACACACACACACACACACACACACACACACACACACACACCATGTCTGCTCATGTAAGCATTCAGCTACTGCTCTAGTACCAAGATTGCTTAGCCACTGCCACAGTCCCCACCATGGTGATCATGGACTCAGCCTCTGAATCTGTAATCAAGCATCCAATTAAATGTTTTCTTTTATAAGTTGCTTTGGTCATGGTATCTCTCCAGAGCAGTAGAATGGTAATTTAGATACCCAGGTAGAGAAAAACAGCTTTTTTTTCTCATTAAGGCCTGAAAAGGAACTTGCATGCCTTCTTGCTTTGCTTACACAGGCATCTGCTGAACCATCTCATTAAAGCATGCTTAATAATAATTTTACTGGTTAATAACTCAGTTTGTTCTTGAATATTCCAGCACTGAGAAAAATCTACACTGCTTAAAGTATAGCAAGGTCAGGTTCCCACATAGGAAACATGCTCAGGCTCTGCCTTGTCATACTAGTTACAGTGAAGAGACAAAAGTTGCAATGGCAAGAGTCAGACCAGTGTGTCATAAAGGAAGGCTGATGGTCATAGTATGATATTATTGACTCGAGGAGCTGGAGAGATGACTTAGCAGTTAGGAGCACTGGCTGCTCTTCCAGAGGAACTAAAATCAGTTCTCAGTACTCACAAAGTGGCTCACAGTAGCTCCAGTCCCAGGGGATACAACAGCATCTTCTGGCCTCCTTAGGGACCAGATATGCACATGGTACATGAATATACACACTTATACACATATAACAACAAGCAAATATTTTTTAAAAATTAACTTTATTAACACCATCTTTGCACTTTCCTCTAAATTGTTCTCCTATGAAAAACTCTAACTCTGTTCTACCTGGGACTCCATTTTGCCCTTGACATTTTCAGTAGGATGAGATCTGCCTTCTCTTAGATGTTAGTATGTGACTAACATTTTTGTATACTACAGTTTCTGAATGTCAGTTCCTATCCCATATTACACTGCTTATGTATGCAAGGCTTTAAAACCTTAGGCTTGTGGACCATTAAATACTGTAAACTTCGATTTGAACTGTCCTTGGGGTTTTGAAAATCGTTTTGTGAGTTTCACTATTTTGATACCCACTAGAGAAAATATCCAGCCTGCTATGGAACAGGATCGTTAACTAAAGCAGTCACTATGAGACAAGAAGTGCATGATGTTATAAATGAAGTCACTGCCATGAAATAATACAGATGTATTTCTTTCGGTGAAGTCTTTGCAAACAGTCAAGCTGAGACTTCCCTGATTATGTACAGGGAATGTATTCAGAAAATCACCAGCTGGGTTTTTCAGTGGTTTAAAAGCTGCTGTGCTGTAACACTCAAGAATAAAATAACCAAATACCACCTACTAGCTCGTCAAGTTTTTTTTTTTTTTTTGATGCAACATCCCTTTACTTCAAAGCTTATAATGAAATTGATTTTCAGTGCTTTTTTATTTCAACTTGCAAGCCCCATGAATAACTACTCTAAAATAATTTCAACTTAGAAATGTTCATAAACTGGTGAGAAATTGATAGTGACTGTTTTATGCTTAGCCGAAAGTTATTGAATAAAAATGTAAAAGAAGAACTTGCTGTGTTTAGATGAGAAGAGCCATATGATAAGGAAGAAAGAAGCCAGGGATGATGATTTTCCATGATAAACAGAGTAATTTAGAGCTTTCTTTAATTTTTAGTGGAATGAAACCTACAAACAGATGAGATTTCATTACATGAGGAATTGGCAGAGTTTAAATCAAATTCTCATGTGTTTATACTTAGAATGCCAGTCACTGACTCTGGCTATCTGATGGTAAAGATTCTGATGAAATTTCCTTTTTAATATTCAGCAATCATCTTATTTGGAAAAGCTCTTGTAGTATTTTACAGCACATGCACACACACACACACACACACACACACACACACACAACTTTCCTGTGACTATATACCTAGACAGAAACAACAGGGGGAAATGTGGCTTGTTTCAGTTTAGCATTCCAGTGTTGTAGTATGTTTTTCCCAGCCTGTATGGGTCCGGAGATTTGTGACCTGGCACGCGTGTGGTGCCGGCGGTGTGGAGCCTGGTCTGTGCGCCCGCAGCTTCTGCCCCCCAAAAGAAATGAATCACACGCTTATATACTTTACACTGCTTGGCCCATATCTTAAGCACATTACTAGCTAGCTCTTTCTTCTTAAATCAACCCATTTCCATGAATCTACCCACCACGTGGCTTGCAGCCCGTGGCTCACCTGGATTCCTACATGCTTCTTCTTCGGGGGACAGATAGCGACTCATAAACTCCACCCCTTCTTCCTACCTGGCTGCCTCTGATTCTCCACCCACTTCTATGGTGCCCTGCATGGGTCCAAACAGTTATTTTTTTGTATCGTACAGAGAACATTCCACCACATTCCAGTTCTACTCAAAGGAGGCTTGCTGAAGATGACTTGAGGCCAGGAGGGTGTGGCCAGATTGTCACCTTACATCAGCAGTCCGGAAGGAAAGCGTGAACAGGAAGTGGGGCTGGACTACAAAACCTCAAAATAGTCTCTAATGACACCTTCCTCTAGCAAGGCTCCACCTCCTAAAAGTTCCAGAACCCAAAGTACTGACAACTGATGACCAAGTTCTCAAACAGGTGAGTTTGTGTGTGTGGAGGGGGTACTTCATATTTAAATCATAACACATATTTACTTTACATTCACATAACATTGTATTGATAGTTATTTTTAAGCATGTGTGCGGTAGAAACCCGCCCTGAGATATGTTTTAAACAGGGTTTATTTGGTGAAAATAGCTTACAAAACAGAGCCGGTTTTAGGAGAAGATGACAGGATGAGGTTGAAGCGCGCCAGAGCCTTTCTAAGGAAGATTCTTCATCCCCACTCCGTACGTCCGAACTCCCGGGCAGCTGGAGCGAACTGCTCACTCGGTCGGGGAACTCTCGCGAGAGAATGACGACTTCTTGTCCTGGTCCCCTCCCTCGAAGGTCTATTTCTGGAATCTTTTTTAGTTAACTACGCCCCGCTCGTCTCTAGTCCTATGACACAATCGTTCACATATATAGTTCCTGATTTCCAGCTACATCTCTCCTTCTTGTCCTGGTCCCCTCCCTCAAAAGTCTATTTCTAAAATCTTTTTTAGTTAACTACGCCCCGCTCGTCTCTAGTCCTATGACACAATCGTTCACATATATAGTTCCTGATTTCTTGCTACACATGTGTATGTTGCATTAATCCTAATTGGTCTTATAATAAAAACCCAGAGCTAGATATCGGGGTAAATGCTTAATGATCAGAGAGTCAGAGGACCTAGCCATTAGAGAACATCTCACCACTACTGAATCCTCAGGGTGAAAAGAGTAAATCCTGTCTCTATGAATCCTCACATTAAGTGCCTTTGAGTTCTCAGTGCCTCTGAGTTCTTAGCCCAAAGGGAAGGAAGGAAAGCCAGGGGTGAATTACTGTCCCCTTCTACCTTATGTTTGTTTCTCTGCTCAACCATATCACTTCCCATCTCAGCTGTCTTAGTGCTGGGATTAAGGACATGCTTCCCAAGTACTGGGATTAAAGATGTGAGGTCCCAAGTGATAGAATTAAAGGTGTGCCTGACCAATATGGCTAACTCTGTGGCTTGCTCTGTCTTCTGATCTTCAGGTATGCATTATTTCTTAGATTACAAACAATTTGTTACCACATGTGTAGGCCCAGGTTTTATGTGCACCAAAGTTTACACAATCTAAGAATTGCAAGGTGTATGTGTGCGTGTGCATGTGCGTGACACTCTCATGTTCTTTAAAATAGGGAATACAAAATTATGCATGCAATATTTGATAAGAAAATATGAACTAAAATTCCTAGTGTTGGAGAGCTGTACAAGGGTAAGGATTCTACAAGGGTAATAAACTAATAAGAATTTCATGAATGTGAAGTTGAAATATCACAAATCTAAAACCAAATTGTTTTGTGTTGTCTTCAGTGTCTTTAATGGACATTTATTGGCTACCTCTGTGTCTGAGGCAACATCTTGTCAACTCTCAGCTAAAACCTTTAAAATTAATAGACAATCAGCTTCCACCAACCCCAAGAAAGAATGTCAACAGGTGACATCTAGAATCTATAATAAAAATGTCATTGTTTTGTGGTCTTTCTGCCTGGTGTTCTCACCAATGTATCTAGAAAATGTAGGGTCTTGTGGTTTTCTTTTGTTTTGTGACTATCAAAGTTCATGTAACTGTTTGCTCATTGGAACTTACTGTATTGGGCAAAGTTGAAACAGACTTCTGTGTTCCCAAGCCATTGTCATTTATATTTGGCTCAGAATTAATAATCTCTTATTAACAGTGTGTTCCATCTACATTAGTAGTTATTTATAAAGATAATGGAAATTACAATAAATTTTAAATATTGAAGAGTTGAAAGTCACCTCAGATATCAAAAACTAGAAAGTTAACATGTTTGACTAATAAAGTTACTAATAAATCTCTATTATAACTTCTTCTTTATGCTTTTTAATCACTCAGTCATGGATCATCTATGACATCAATTTTAGAATATATTTTCTAAAATCCATTGGATAGAAAAATAACTTATTCTTCCCTCTTGCACTTATTAGAGAAAATGTATAAAAGTTTCAGCTTCACAGTTTCTTGTTGATAAAGTCCAGGTAAAATTTTAATATTTCTGTGAAGTGAAGAATCATCTACCAAAAAAAGGACATTTTAAGATATCTGGTTCTGATAAGAAATTTGGTATCTAAGTGTTAACAGGATGAATGGGCTTGCTCAGCAAAGTACAGCAAGGTTCTGAGGACCTACTGATATATTGGAATAGATAGCAATAATAAATAACTAGATAATTTGAGACCAGCATGTTCTCCAAAGCAAGTTCCAGAATAGCCAGGCTCCCCAGAGAAACCTTGTCTGAACAAAACCAAAACCAAACAAACAAACAAAAAGAAAACAAAATGAAACCCTCAAAACCAAAAATAACAGCAAAACAAGCAGACTAAACCAACATTTATTTCAACAAGAAAAATTTTTTTAGGCTTTATTTGGTTTGTTGTATGAAGGTGTGCTAGCCTGGCCAAGCACAGCAGATAATTAACAAATGTCTCCTGTATTTCTGTGGTTCAGTATGTATTTAAATACTCTTTATAAATATAAAAATGCTAAGACAAAGAAAACATTGCTTAAAAAATAAAACTAGGGCTGGAGAGATGGCTCAGAGGTTAAGAGCACTGGCTGTTCTTCCCAAGGTCCTGAGTTCAATTCCCAGCAACCACATGGTGGCTCACAACCATCTATGATGACATCTGGTACCCTCTTCTGTATACTGTATACTTAATAATAAATAAATAAATTTTTAAAAATGATAAATTTAGAAAAAATAAAACTAAAATATACCATCTTTGCTTTATGGAGAAACAATATACATATTTATGTTAGAAATTATTAAATATAAAGAACAAGCATATGATTTCTGAATTGCAATTGCATGCATCAAATAATATTTAATCATAATCAATGCAACAAAAAGCATTGTCACAATCAAACTCTTTTTCTTTTTCATAAAAATTTAAACTTATTATTTTAAAAGGCATAATTCATGTTGAAACAATTTGACAAGATGTTAGTTTATGGTACAATTTGGATTTGAAGGACACAATAAATCAGTGTTTCTGTATCATGGCAACAAGGGATATTTTAATACAGTATGTCCTTCTATTTAATAATGTAAATTAATTCTATGAAGCATTTGTCATCTTGATTTCTATAGTGACAAAAATTTGACAGGTCTGAGGCCAAAAGAATTAAATGGAACTCAGTAAAAACACACCTTTGTTATTGGTAGAATTTTTGATCATAAAATGGTGGGGCCAAGGTGATGTCACAGAAACCAACTACTATAAAAAAAATCTCAGTTTATCAATTTAATTTGGCAAGCATGAGATATGCCCTGTTCATTTCATGAATTAATTCTCTGTAGTTTTTGAAAAGGTACCAGAAAAGAATAAAGTAACCTGTGTATTATCTTTTCTAAATCTGATTTGCTTTTAATAAAAAAATGGTCATATCCCATGTAATTCAAGGAGTATATTACAGTTAAGGGTGTCTAGGAAAGCAGAGTATATTGAAAATAAAACATATGTAATCTAGTGAACTTATATTTTCTTCAATTTGAAATATGCTGAGAAAAGTTCTACTTGTGCTGAGGGACTTACTGGCTTACACAACTCATTTCTTCAGGCTGGGCTTGATGGGGAGAGATGGCAAGTTATTTGATCTCTTTATCAGTGCTGCCTATTATGGGACATAATTTTAAGTTCACACTTGGTGACTCTGGCATCTCCAGGAGCATGTCTTCTGAAATTCATATTAGGAATATGAAAAAAAAAGTCTCTTCCCTCTCCAGCCATTGTAATTTTCATTTTAACTAGAGTGAAGGAAGGTCCATCTGGGTGATGACTCATTTTCCTGTGTTCTCTTGCCTTCCCTCACATAGGTAACTCAGACATCGGCCAATTACTCCTTTCAACTCTCAGCTGAAGATATGAGGTTTATGTGTGGTTTCGAACACATGTGGACCTACTGCTCATATTTTGTGAATCTGTGGATAATGAATCTCTTCAATATAATCCAAGTACAGTCGGTTTTGAAGGGTTTATTTGCTTACCATGGATTGAAATAGGCTAGTATCAATTTAGAACTCATAAATAAAAAGGAAGAAAGACAGAAATAACTCAAAGTGGTGGCCGATTCAACAGTACATGGGATACACTGCAGGTAGATAAAGTACCTCTTGTCTGGGAAGTGAAGGAGCATCATGGACATCTAACCTGCCTCTCATCTTCTCTCTGTGTAAAGACCTCCCATCTCTAGCATCTCCGAAGATAGTGGCTATTACAGCAGAACCCTCTATGACAATGTACTTATTTATCAACTTCCTTCTTGTTGGCATAGAGACAGGAGTGTTAGGATCAATTGCACGCATCTCTTCTCAACAGTACATTCAAAGGTACATACTGCAGTCTCAAATAACTATAGCTTAAACACATGAGAATCATCAGAAGCTGAGCCAAGACAGCAGCCTGCACTTGTAAGCCTCTTCCACCATTGACCAGATCGTCACTGAAAGGAGGATGAGGGATAATTGCTAACATTGGCTTACAAAGGTCAAGATTTCCTTGGCTATGTAATTTCCTTCATAAAGTCGCTGGTTCTGGGTCTATGAGTTAATCATAAAATCAGTTAATTTTATTAAGTTACAGAATTTTGATTTAGAATTGAGGCAAGGAATCTCTACTTTTTTGCAGCTACCTTTGGTTTTTTGTTATTGTCAGTTCTTTTACTTGGCCTTAGCCTCACAGCACAGTGAACATATGGTCTGCAGGTGAAGAGGCAATAGATAATCACCTTTGGCCCTCACATTGCTTGCTAAGTGAAGATTTGCAATTAAGATAATTACCTGCTTTGCAAGAAAAGAATTCATAAGAGATGCTAGGTTGGAGCTGGCCATCAAACTTCTCCTAAGTGTCAACTCTATCTTACACTGGGTTCCCAACTTTTTGCTTTGTTTCAGGCGTCTTGGATTATACAGTTTTAGCAAAGAATGCTAAATTTAATTTAGCATAGACACATATGTAAATCTTTCCAATAGGTCAGTCTCTATGAAGTTGCTTCCTTTCTTCTAGAAGAAAAAATCACAAGGATATGGTATCCTCTGAGCCAGTGTGTATCAGGGAAGGGAAAGGCATATCTGTGCTCAGTGTCAAGACTGATCTGTCCAAATGCTGAGGAAGATGTGGGCACCAGGTTTGCAATGTGCAGATCTGTGGTGAGGATGTTCCAGGAGTCAGAGTGGAGTGGGCTTCCAGTGGGAATTGGGAACACCTGAAGAAGATGTTTGACAGAATTTTACTGTAGAACAAAGAGCTTATAGTAGTATTTCTGCCTCTGATCACCATCGGTCATCATGCCCCTAAATATTCTTCCTCCAGTGAGAAAGGTATTTCTCTTCTAAATCTGTTTGACTTCTATATCTAGTGCAAGTGAGCTCTAACTTAATATAGGCACCTATAGATATTACAGAACTAAGTTGAAACTATTACTTCCTGCAGTTGCAAGTAACACAGATAGGGCTATCTGATCGATAGATTATAGTGGCCAATATATTAAGTCATGTGAATTGCTCAGGATCTCAGAGTTCTCTTTTTAGTTCATTCAAAGTGGAGTGGACACATGCCTGTAATCCAACACTCAGGAGACTGAGGCAGGGTTATGATCATAGTGAGAGGCCAACAGAGCCCCTGAAGAAAATTCTGCCCCAAAACAACTTATTGATAGACCATTTACTTAACCCCTTAGATAGATGTTTTTCATTAGTAAGATCAAGATTAAAGAAACATGTATATATGCTGCAGCAATGTCTTAATTACTTCTCTATTGCTGTCATAAGACATCATGACTAAGACAATTTGCAGAAGAGTTAATTTGAGGCTTTCAGAGGGATAGGATCCATGAGCATCATGGCAGACAGGAGAGTAGGCAGGCAAATATGGCCCTGGAGCAGCAGCTGAGTATTGCATCCTGGGAATGGCATTGGCTTTTGAACCTTCAAAGACTGTGTCCCAGTGAAACAACTTCTCCACACCCCATAACCCTTCCCAAATAGTTCCACCAACTAGAGACCAAGTATTCAAATGCATGAACCTCTGGGGGCCATTGTCATTCAAACCACAACAAACAAGGACAACAGAAAGATATTAAGAAGTTTAATATCTGATGAATAAAAATAACATAAAATCAAGGCATTCCTAATTTATTTACATTTTTATCCATTTAATTCCACTTACTAATATTTTCAGAGAAATCTCATTTTACCTTGCTAAAAGTGGAATAATCAGTGTTTAAGCTATCATCTTCTGGAAGGTCTAAATTTCAGAATGAATAATTTACTTAAGGCTTCCCTAAGAGCCTTGAATTTTAAAAGCCTTAAAGTTTATATACAGTAGAATCAAAAACCCTTCACTATTTGTGGATAGGATGTGCATTTTAAGTTAATACCATATTGGCTATTTGCTTGACATTTCCGCTGAAAGCTTAAGTATAAGAAGCACAGATCCTGGAGGGTAATGCAAGCAGAGCCATTACCATCTCAGGCTCTGCCTCTACCTCCTGCCTGCCAATTTAAACCATAGGGGATGTTCTTAGAGTTTCTCTGCCTTTTCCCCTAGGGAAGATTATATCCCCAGTCCTTATAAGACAAAGAGGTTAGTTTGGATGAAATAGACATGGTTCATTTTCTCATCTTTTCTGAAACAGTCAGTCTCTGTTTCCCCCAGGAAAGACATCTGCTTCGTTTTGCCTTCATTCATCCGCTAGCCTGTGTTTAGGATGATGGCCTCAGGCAGTTGGCAGCTCATTAGTATTACTGTCCAGGGCAATAGATGAGGTTAACTTATTATTAGTCAATTATCCAGACTAAATCCTCCCTCAGTACAAGTTACACAGAAAGATGTGAAATGTTTCAAGCTCCTAAATCTATGGTACAGGAGCTCACAAAAACATTAACTTTTCTCCCCTGTTCCAGCACCATAGTTTACAACTTAGATTCGTGTTTTATCTGTCATGTGAACATGTAGATGCACATTTTGGAATGCTGACATTCAGTTTAGGGCTAATTTTAATGCTAAATCTTAAGGAAATCCACCCCCCCAAAAGTCAAACTTTCATCTTACCATTGTTATTATTTCTTTACCATTAATCAGCATCTTGAAAGGTATTAAAAATTAATATATCTTTAACCTTTTATATATAATAATATTTCTATAATGGTAGTAATATATTCACTTTTATATCTAAATTTTAATATATTAATTTAAATGTAACCAATTAAATGTATTTTTATATTAACATAGAAAGATCATAAAAAATGAATGTGATATCATTAATAACTATTATGGCAATTTTATCATTTATTTTATCATTTTCAGATTCTGGAACAGATGCATTCCTGGACAATACTTTTAGGAGTGCTTTTATTGTTTTCTATGATGCATTAGAGATGTGTTGGGTAGCATTAGTGAAAATCTTTTAATCAGAAATTAACTGAAGTTTGAGTTTATGCTATATACCAGGCAATATACATCTAGCTTCATTTGATTGTCAATGGAATCCCTTGGAGGGGATCCACTAGAAAATAAAAAATATGCCTCATATGGTAGTAAATGTTTCTAACTTCAGAACTCTGGAGACTGAGGTAGGAATACAGTAAATTAAGATTAGCTTGAGCTCGCAGTGATATTTTGTGTGTCCTCTAAGACATAAAGTTCACTTGAAGAGCAGAGGGCAGAGCGAGTCACAAAGTTAGTCATAGAGGTCAGGCAGTGGTGGCAGATACCTTTAATTCCAGTACTTGGGAGACAGGTGGAGGCAGAGATGCATCTGGATGTGAGTTCAAGGTCACACTGGGCTGTATAAGATCAATCCTTTCTAAAAGAGAAATAGAGCCAGGTGATGGTGGCACACACCTTTAATCCCAGCTTCCACAAGTTGTCTTCTAACTTCCTGTGTGCATGTGTGCATACACACACACACACCCCACACACACTTTATTAAAATCAAACACACACACCCCAAAATCCCTGAAACAAATGAAAGAAGATAATGAGGGTTGGAGAGGGCCAGTAGTTCTTCATGCCAATGAAAGATGGAGGCAGGATTTCCAGGCCACACAAAGTTGAGTCTTTAAAAATGGAGTAATGGTCTCTGACATTCATACTTGACAACTCAGAAATAAGTGCACAAACATAAATGATTTCACTGTGGTTCTGTGAGAATTATAATTTTAAAAAATAGGCATATAAAACGGCACATGAATGGAGAGGCAGGAAGGAGTAGATACTTCTGGGCAAATCAGATTGGAGTTCACAGAAATGCTATCTGAGACAGAAAGACAAAGACCAGCATTGAAATCTAAGGGCACAGTAAGTAAAGAGCCATGGGACACTGGAAGATGTTTGCACATTATGGAAATCATGCAGTTTGGTACTGGGATAGAGGTGCTTGCAGCAGGAGCAGGGGAATTTAATTTGGCAAGCCTCTGAATTTACCCTATGGAATAACTGAATATTAAAATAGTGTGCAAGGGTCAGGAAGTGTAAGTTAGGGGTTAAGTGACTAAGACAGGACTTAAAACTTGCTCAGTTTTAAGTGAGGTCTATTTCTCTGGATATTTTAATTACTTTGTCAGCATCCTTCAGAACATGTCCTTTCTGTGGATTTTTTGTTTCAGGTCAACAATTCTGTGTGCATCTCAGCTAATGCCTCATTATTATGCTAACTGTATTTTCTTTGTTGAAACTCTATATTATAGTCTGTTACTATATATGGCAGGGTATGATTTGGCCTTACTGAACTTTGGGCCATTACAGAGCCTTCAGATTGAACAGGGTGATTTTGAGGTCATACACTGATGCAACAAAGGATTGAATTATTTATGACTTTAATATTCACCAGTGTTTCTAGCTCAACATCCAATATACAACTGAAAATTATCTGTCAACAAAATACTGCATTTGTTCCATTTGCTGATAACCGATAAAACAAAGCAGTCTGAATTGCTGTCTTGGACTCTGTATTGGTTGAAATTTCACCCCAAGTATTTCAATAATAATGACAATATTTGCAGTGCCAACTTATAATACTCATGTTAAATTGTGCTATTTCTGATTAATTAGCATAAACCATAATGCACAAACATTTTGAACAGCATGTATACACATATATAATTTTGATGTATTTATTTGCTATTTTTAACCTATGCATAAAAGAGTTTGATTAGATGACCAAAATGTCTTATTCAAATATTAGCTACAAGATTTGACTGGATTTATGTAACATGATAGAGTCTGGCATAACCTAATAAATAACTTAAGTAACTAAGTCAAGCAGCTTCCTTAACCTCATTTGATCAGTTTTTTCCTTCTCGTTTTCACTGATGTGTGGTGGGATTCAGGCATTATTGAGGGAGACCTAAAGGCATAGCCTTGGGGTCTCAGGACCCTGGGTGAGGCGTGGCCAGCCACCATTGAGGACCCAGGAATGCTGCTCTTTCTTTGTAGTTGTTGCTGCGTTCTCAGGGAGAAGATGGACACCACACAAGACAGAAACTCTCCAAGAAATGCCTTAAGGTTCAATTTTATATCAAGAAGTGTTTATTAACCCTTTAATAAATATTAATTCTTTATATAATCAATTGCCAGCAAATAATTTTTACAATACTGATGTTTAAGAAAAATGAGAATAGTGATAAGAGTATTTTAGAATAATGCTCAAGATTTTCTTATTAAAAGAAATCTGAAAAAAGAACTATAGTGTTAAATGTTTTAGAATTAAGCCCTTAAAATTGTCTTATTTTAAGTTTAGAGTTTACCTATAATTATATTAAAACTATTTCAGAAATTGCAAAGTAGCTGGTGGTTAATGTGCTTGTCTCCCAAGCCTAACTATTTGACTATGGTCCTCACAACCTCTCAGAACCGTGTCAGGAGAAAAGTGACTTCACTCGTCTATCCTTAAACCTCCACACACATACTGTGACACATGGACACCCACGTGCATCATACAGATACACAGAGACACAAAAGTAATAAATAACAATTTTAAAAGTCATAAAAATGCTTCTTTCTCTAAGCATTGGCCCTAAGATGGCTCTTCATTGCCTCTTTGTAGGCTTCTGTTTGTACTAGTCAGATGGTACAAGGCATTTCTGGAAAGAGCAGTAAAAAGTAAAGTAAAATCTCCTATAGAAATAATTATCTGTTACAAGGGACAATTACATATATATGTACATATATATTAGCTATCTTACTGACAAAAACCTGGCATATACTTCTTTTATGCTGTATATATATATATATACAGCATAAAAGAAAGGTTGAGGTTTAGTGTGTAGACAAAGGAAAATGACACCGTAAGACTGAACAATAGTGTCTGGCACAGAGAAGGCAAAGGATATATGTGAGTTATAGGTGACATTGGCTGTGTGTCAAATTGCCCCTAAATTTAGCTTAAAACAATAGTGATCACTTATTCTACCTGTGCTTATGGGTCAGGAAATCAACAGGACACAGCAAACCCCACCTTTCTCTGATCCATACATATTGCAAGGCTCAGCTGAAAGTCTCAACGACTAAAGGTGACATCTTCTAAATGTTCATGCAGTCACATGAACTTTTAGTAAATTGTAAGATCCATTGGAACTATGACATAGGGTTGCTGATTATAACGTCTCCATCTGGTCTCTCTGGGTTGACCAAGTATTCACAGCACGGAATAGTTGAGCTGTAAAAGCAAGTGATAAAAATTTAAGTAGATGGTACATGGACAGAGAAATAGAAGATACATATGTTCCCAGAGAGAGGGACAAAAGGGGACATAGAGATGGGAAGGAGGAAAGGAGGGAGGGAGAGAGAGAGATGGTGCTTTGCTTTCTGTGATCTAGCCTCAGAAATTTAGCAAACTTACTTCTATCCCATTGTTGTGTTCAATAATAAAATTACAGGCTCAAAAGAGGAAAATATAAACTTAATCTTTCATAGGATATGAGGAGTAGGCAAAGCTCTGAGTGAATGAAGACTATTGACATGGCCATGGCCATGTCAAGGACTCTAATGCCTCAGATCCGTGGGAATGACAAAACCTTCCCAAGGTCAGAATCAGGGGAATAGTAAAGCCTTTAAGACAAGTCCAAGGAATTTTTTTTTATAAACAAATGCCCTTTAGCTAAAATTAGTGTATGAAGAAACCATTAGACAATATACCAAGATTAGCATATATCAATATTTGCTAACAATTGTATACAGTACCAGTATATAATAAACATGGTGAGTTTCCTGGCTGCTGATTCATTTTTACCACTGCATTCCATTTTTTGTACGTGTGTTCATGTATCTTGTCTTTCCTCACTCCTTCATTGTCCTACTTAGGTCAAGGTCAATGATGTGAGGTTAAGGCAGTGGGAGACATGTGTGTCTTACATTCTGTAGAGCACGACTGTGCTATATATTCATTCTGCTGTCTTGGAAAGAATGAAATTTGCTAACCTATCAATGACCTGAAGTAATAATTTTGCACTATGAATTATAAAAAGTATGAAGGTATGGAGAACTTAATTTTATTTACTTAAAATATAATCACATCATTTGATTCCTTCCTTTCCTCTCTTCTTCCTTCTCCATGTCTGCCCATCCTCTTTTTTAGCCATTGTTGTTACATCTACAGTAAAACAAATCTTCATATAAATGTGACCTGTCGAGTCCATCCAGTGTTGCTTACACATATATATTTCCAGGGTTGACCATTAGATGACCAGTTAGGGGGCTCATGGCTGGAGAAGACTAATTCTCCCTCTCTCAGCAGTTGATAATTGCATCCCCATCTAGTGGTGGGGCCCAGTGAAGTTTCCTCCATCTACATGGCATGTCAACTATTGTTGGAACTATGCAGGTCTTGTTTAGGCACCTATGTTGTGACTCCAGATGTGGTGAAGGGATCCAGTGAAGTCTCAAATGAATATGTGTTGTTGACATGAACAAGGCCATGTCAAAGACCAAAGTCTTAGACCTATGGAAAATGACAAAGCCTTCCCTCCTGGTCTATGTGTGAATTTTAATATTGCGTGCAGAAAATGTCCACCATAGCTTTCTCTCCAACTCCATGTTTATAGTGTTAAGACTGCTCCCTTATAGGGGCTGTTCCTACCAAGATGAGCTAAATCTGCCCCCTTGTTCAGCTGTATAACATAAACCCTGCCTCTTTGTTCCAATGTATGTGATAACCCTATCTCCATGTTCAGCTGTATATTAAAAATCATTCTGAGTTTCTGGGCTGCTGTGGCTTCTCCACCTGAGGCTCCAGATCACACAACCCCGGTTCCTCTCTCCTCCATCTCTTTGTGTGCTTGTGTTTATGTCCTGTCTTTATTCTCTTAACTCCCTAGTTAGGTCACTCATATAACTTCCCTGTCATTGCTAGAAGACACAGATCTCACCAGAGATTTCTTGGTCATCTAACTCTTATAATAATCTTTCCACCCCCTTTCCACTAGGCAGTTCTTTTGCACAAGAGGCAGCCGTGGTTCCTAGACAAAATGGCATGATCCTGATGTCTCACTTCCACAAGGATTGGCAGCAGTGAGTGGACAATCAACTAGCTGACACACAAAATCCAAAATGCAAGACCTGGCCGGTGAAAGTGTGCCTCATTGGCCTTTGCCCTGTGGCCAGTCCCATCATGCCCAAAAGTGAAGTGCCCTATGGTGAAATACCACACCAAAGTCTGAGCTGGCAGGAGCTTCTGCCTGGAAGAACTCATGGTGTCTGGTATCCATAAGAAAGTGGCACACAAAAGGATCAAGATAATGATGGGGAAATCCACAGAGACAGCTGACATGAGCTACTGGGAGCTCACTGGCTCTGAGTGACATCTGGGGAACCTGTGTAGAACCAAACTAGGCCCTCTGAATATGGATAACAGTTTTGTGGCTTGGGTAGTTAGGGAGGCCTTTGGCTGTGGGACCAGTATTTATCCCTAGTGCACGAACTGCCTTTTTGGTGCCCATTTCCTATACCTTGCTCATACAGGGGGTAGGGGCATGGGCCTGCATCAACTTGATTTGTAGACTTTGTTGACTTCCCATAGAAAGTCTTACCCTCCATGGGAGGGGGTGCAGTGAGGGGAAAGGGGATGAGCAGGAGGAGGGGAGTAAGAGGTAACTGTGGTTGATATATAAAATGAAAAAATCTTTAGACACAAAATTATAAATAAATGAATAAATAATTAAATGAAAAATAAGTGGTT
Organism: Sigmodon hispidus; assembly: GCA_004025045.1. Classification (NCBI taxonomy): domain Eukaryota; kingdom Metazoa; phylum Chordata; class Mammalia; order Rodentia; family Cricetidae; genus Sigmodon; species Sigmodon hispidus. The sequence continues at coordinate 28,816 of PVIH01003000.1, forward strand.
CACACCATCAGTATCTCCGTGGACCCAAGGAGGTGAAACAAATCTACTGATTCACCACAGTGCCTGAAAGAGTGCTGCTCCAAGCTCCTACTTTTCCCCAGGAAGCCTTTTGCTCTGAAGAAATAAGATGATTCTGCTGAAGACCTTAAATTGGCCACTCAGATAGCAGGACCTGTGAATCCCATCCCAATGTCTACAAAAAAGGAGAAAGCTAGAGTCATCACAGAGGAAGCAAAGAACTTCAAGGCTTTGCCAGTCTTCACATGGCCCAGGCCAATGCCGGGCTCTTTGGCATCCTAGCAAAGAGGGCAAAGGAAGCTGTAGAACAAGATGTTGAAAAGAAAAAGGGAGTATTTTAATACATTTTCCAAAAATCCCCCCCCCCCAAAATCTTTTTACCCACTCTTCCACAATATTACAGAGCTTTGGATGCAGGAGTTGTGTTATATATGTATCAATTGAGGCCAGACAAAACATAATCAATTATTTCCTGCATTTTGACCAGTTGTAGCTTTCTGTAATTGTCTCTTGCTTCTAAAGAAGCTTCTTTAATGGGGTTTGGGAATGATAATTACACTTACCTCTAGGTTTAAAGATAATTATTTAGAATGTAGTTACTAATTACCCTGGTTTAGCAAAGTTGCAGTAGTAGATCTTATTCTAAAATCCATGGCCTCAGTAGTCATATGAGATTGGCGAGCTTTATAGTACTAGGCATGATTTCTCTCCTATTAAGTGAGAGTTGAGTCCAGTTTGGACAACTGTTGGTTACTACCAAGATATAAGTGCCACTATTGCACACTTAGGGACTTCTGGCCATGCTGGTCACTGCTGTGGTTCAAGGGTAGGACTATTGTTCGCTCTTCTCCCTTAGCAGCCTGCATATCACCCTCTCATACTATGAAACCCCGTTCTTATGGAGAACACTTTTGGGTAAGCTACATCTCAAGTTCTCTGAGGCCTATGTCCAAAGTGTGTGGTCCCTTCAGCAATAGGATTCACCTTTAACTTCTAAAAGGCAACCAGGGGTCATAGCAAAAGTCGATATTGTTCCTGAAATCTCTTGGACTTTCTTGACCAACAACTCAAAAAGAGGTTCCCCATTTTGTTATTGGGGTTTTGTTTGATAATCTGTAGCTCATGGGGAAAGTATTAGCACATCAAATGGTGTTAATTTAAATTGTACAAATATATGTGTGCATATGCATGCACGTGTGTATACACATACACTTGTATGTATTACAGATAACTTTAGGTAAATAAAAAATGACCCTCACCAGGTGGTAGTGTCTTCATGTCTTTAATCCCAGCACTCAGGAGACAGAGGCAGGTGGATCTCTGTGGGTCACAGGACAGCCAGATTATTACACATAGAAACCCTGTCTCAAAAGGGAAACAAAGAAACCCCCCAAACAAAAACAAAACAAATCTGTGTTTTTCCCAGGATCCTTAGGGGTTTTCACCCTTCTTCCCGCTCTCTTCCTGTATTGTCCCCCTCAATTAAAGCCTCCTCCCTGGTTTTTCCGATCTCCATTCATGTCACCTTCATCCTGTTATTCCCCTCTAGAGAGAGCTCCTTCCACATAATGCTCCCTTTTTCTTTTCCTGTTTTCTACAATTACTCTATGTCGCATACTCACAGCTGAGGATTAGGAGCTAAGAGTTTCAGATGAGAACAAAAACGATTAAAGGTCAGGTAGGTTTTGTCCACATCCTAGCTATTGTGAATAGGGTGCAAATGAACACTGATGAGCAGGTACTTGTTGAACAGGCAGCTGAGGCCACTGGGTATATGCCACAGAGTGGTATAGCAGGGTTACACTCCGTTTATTTTTAGCTTTTAGAAAACTGGCCATTAAATGTGTGTTAGTGTTAGTTGATTTTTACAGAAACTAGCAATTTAAACTAAGAGACCACATGTTTTTCCATTAATACATTGCCACTTTAAATGCTTTAGAATTTTTCATTGCAGCATACATTGTGGGGGATAGAAAGCAGAGCTTTGAAATGATAAATAAACCAGAAAACTAAAACTCTTAAAAAAGAAAAAAGAAAGAAAAGAAGATTGGCCATACTGATTTTCAGAGTAGCTGCAATTGTCTGCAGTTCTACTGACACTGAATGAGGGTTCCTTTTCCTCATGTCCTTGCCAGAATTTGTTATTGGGTTTTTTTTTTACCTTATTAATTTTGAATGGGGTAAGACAAAATCTCAAGTTATTTCAATTTGCACTACCTAGTTACTAAGGATGATGAATACCTGCTAAAATATTTGCCATTTTATTTCTTCTCCAGGGTGCTTAAGAAGTTGAATGTTCTGAACAGAAAACAGAATGCCAGATAAGTAAAGTATCTGAGCTGGGAACCATTTTGCTGATTCTTTTTAACATCAAGAATTGAACTTGTTTGGGCTGAAGATAAAAGCAGCTGGTACAGTGCAGCAGGCCTGAATTCCTGGGTTGAATCCTCAGCACTACCTAAAATCTTAAGACCAAACATGGTGGTGTATGTTTGGGATGTGGTGGCATGAGAACTTGAGGTTCATGCTCATCCTCAGCTAAACAGCAAAAAGAGTTCCAGGGCTACATGGGACTTTTATCTGGAAAAAAAGAGAGCAGGACCCAGGCTTGACAAATTCCAGTAGTTTTTCTTGTTTCATAAAATGTGCTCAAATTTGTCCACTGATTAAAAGTGAAACTTAAAATATATAAAGCTAATTGTCACATAAAACTTTTTTAATTATGAAAGCTCAGCCTATAGCTTAGGTTTGTCCCACTAGCTCTTATAACTTAAGTTAATCCTTATAACTTAACTCTTATAACTTATATTAATCCACGTTTTTCCTCCTAGCTTTTTAACTCTCTTTCATCTTGCACCTCCTGTTCCCTCTCCTATTCATGAAAGCAATTCTTACGTGCAAACATTTTGTAAGTTACTAAAGCAACTATTAGAGTGGGGGTGTTTTCCAGCTGACAAACAGGTGGATATGTGGCCTCCCTGGCTCTGCTCTTACAGAAAGTCTAGAAGTAGTTTTCACTAGGATGCTATGGTACCAGGTACTGTACCATAAAACTTCTTCTTTTGAGTTCTGGGGATACCGGCCAGCTACAGCAAAAGCTTATTTCAGGAGAAATTAGTGTTACCACTGTAAGGATTCTTGGCATTCCACATAGCTGAGCCCCTGGCTCAGGTGAGATGCACCTTGCACGGAGGCACGCCCCTGGGCGTGGCTATGTAAACCCTGCCTGAACCCGGAAGCACCTCCCTGGACCCATGACACATACCCGTGCACACCCTTTCCCTTAAAAGTGGCTGCGTTCGTGTGCTCTGGTCCTTTTCTTCTCTGTCCCCTGACTTCTCTGCTTCTTCACCGGCCTGGGACTCTTCTCTTAAATAAACTCTAGTGTGTGGCCTTGTTAGTGTGTACTTGCTCTCATGTGTGGAACTAACAACCACAATGAGAAGAACTTATTAAGGTCCCAGCCCTAACAGAACTTGTTTGAGGCCCCATTTAATGTACAAATAAGATATAGGAAAACACATTTCTGTGTGATACACTGAGGGTGTCTATGTTTGGGGACAATAATAGATGTTCCCTCAAGCAGGGGTACACAGCACAATTCGAATAGACTCATTCTTTCTTTGTAGGCATATTCAGCCTAAGCCTTCTAGCCACATGTGACCTAGGATAGCTGTGGATATCACCCAGCCTCAAATGGTAAACTTTCTCAAAAAAGCATAGACTACTTTTAATTTGTAATTTGATTTCATAGTTAATGTGGTAGTTTGAATGTAATTGACCCCCATAATCTCTTAGAGAGTGGCACTATTAGAACATGCGGCTTTGTTAGACATTTGGATCACACTGATAAATTATCTATGGTTGACATTTAATTAGCAACAGTTTTGTTTAACTTTTTAGAATTCTGAAGGTCATTTGGAGGAGGTTTTGTCTAAAAAGCTAAACTGTTACCTTCTCACCTTTCATGCAGAGTCAAAGAGAAGCTTTAAAATGATCCCATCACCCTCTACAAAACACATAATGAGACAATGATTTGAAACATCTTTATGTGGTTATTGTCCTTGTTAAAACTCGGGGATCCCTTAGTGTCTCCAATCTGTCTTGCTTACTCTTCCTTCCTGTTTTCCTTTCTTTCTCTTTCTTTCTTTCTGTCTGTCTGTCTGTCTGTCTGTCTGTCTGTCTGTCTGTCTCTCATCAGAATCTCAATCCTTAACTTCCAAATCTCTTCATGGTACCTAAAATTGAAGACGTCATTGAAAGTTTATAAAAACAAAATGAGGTGCATATGGAATGTGTGTGCAAGTACAATGAGGCTGAGTAGGCAATAGACAGTGGGTAATAATAGTTCATTAGTGTGGCTCTTGATCATCCACATAAATATGAGGCCTTTGTATCCTAGTTTTCAAAATGAGAAACACACACACACATACATATGCACACATGTTTTTCTTTTTTTCACATAATTTCTTTTTTAATTTATTTTGTATTTATCAAGAAAAACAGCAAATTGAATTTAAAATGCTGATAAGTTAACAATAACTATAAAGAAAATAAAAATCATAAGCATGACTTATCAAGGGTGATAATGCAAATAATTTGCTACACATAAAATTATTTTGTGTTCAGCTTTCCCTCTGAATTTTTTTTTCTATCCCTGTGTATCCTTATTCAAGGTCCCTTCTCCTTCCTGCCACATCAGGTCGTTTTTTCTTCTCCACAACTCCCCATCCCTTCCCTGGGCAGGCAGCAGACAGTCCCATGGTCCCACTGACACAATAATGCTTAGTTCAGTCTCCACTCCAGGCAAATCCAGTTTTGTCCCCCATCCCTCAAGAGTGAGTCAGGTGTTCCTCTAGGTGGAGTGGGATCCGAAAGGTCAGTCCAGGGTGTTTCTGATCCCAAGCTGTTCAGTAGTTGTGGTTTGCAGCCTGGGCATGCTTGGCTTTTTTCTTGTTTGTTTGTTTAGAGACCACTAATGAGTGAGTACATTCCCTGCTTATCTTTCTGAGATTGTGATACCTCGCTCAGGAGGATATTCTCCAAATCCATCCATTTGCCTGTGAATTTTAGGATATCATTTTTTCTTACTGCTGAGTAGTACTCCATTGTGTAGATGTACCACAGTTTGTTAATCCATTCTTCAGTTGAGGGTCATCTAGGTTGTTTCCAGGTTCTTGCTATTACAAATAATGCTGCTATGAACATAGTTGAGCTAATACCTTTGGAGTGTGAATGTGCCTCTTTAGGGTATACACCCAGAAGTAGTATTGCTGGGTCCTTGGGAAGATTGATTCTCAATTTTCTGAGAAACCGCCATATTGCATTCCAAAGTGGCTGAACAAGCTTACACTCCCACCAACAATGGAGGAGTGTTCCCCTTGATCCGCATCCTCTCCAACATAGGCTGTCACCGCACACATGTTTCTTTTAATGAAGCTTATCTATAGCATTTCAAGCAAGTACATATTATTACTTAGGAGCTCATCTGTTTAGTAACTCAGCTTTCCTTCTTTCCTTCCTTCCTTCCTTCCTTCTTCCCTCCCTCTCTCCCTCCTTCCTTCCTTTTGAAGCTCAGCTTTTCTTATGGCCATGATCAAATAACTGACAAGACCTATAGCAGCAGAGCCAAAGAGAGAGGTGTTTGCTCAAAGTATCTGTAGTCAAGAAGAAGAAAATTCTGGAAGCAGGAGCAACCAATGATTCTCAATGTTCATCTCTGTGACCCACTTCCTCTATCTAGACCCTATCCCCAAAAGTTTCCATAAATGTCAAAACTGTTATTGGCTGGGGACAATTACATGAGCCTATGGAGGATATTTCATACTCAAAACTTTCCAAAGATTCCATTATTCTTTGTTTCTTATGAAGGTAGAAGTTATGTTGAGATTCAGAATGTCCTAGATTCCTGGATCTAGCATTATGAAATTAAAGAATAGTTACCAATAAGATTATATATATTTTGTGTTTATAGTCTTTAGATATATACATACTATAATACACACATCCCAAATTCCCCACCTTTTTTAGAGGATTGAAGATCAAAGTAAACCACAGAGGACTGTAGCTATCATGTGTATCTTTGAAGTTCATCACTTAATTAGCCAATTGAGTAGTTAGCATTAGTTTAAAAACACATGGTAAAGAATGAAGCATATTCATATTTTCTTTTGAGTAGTTTCTTATGAGACACTAATTCTAACATCAATTCAAGTTGGTTAAATAACAATGTTGTGAGTTTGCTTGAAAAGTAGCTGAGACCAAACAACAAGAACCCTTGACAAAGGCTGAGTTCTTGGGGAGGTCTGAAGAGGAGGGAGCACATTATGTCAGACATTAATGGTAAACTTTGAGGAGAATAAATGAGCTTTAGAGTATGTAGGGTATGATAATTTTGAGAAAGTTCAGAGACTAGTGGAGCAAATCTTGCAAATTTCATTAACCGTGGGAAGTTCCAGCAATAATCTACAAGTTTTCTTTGGGCCATTTTCTACTTTTCTTTGAAAACAGGTTTCCCTGTGCAGTGTATCAGGTCATGACATGAACACAAAAATACATATGATCTCTGTCCTAAGTAGCTGGGAGGATAAATTCAGGGATTGTAAGGACATTGGCAATGTGGAAAGGTTGGCTGCTTCAAACGTACGTGTAAATACAGCTTTATTCTAGATAGGGAAGAAGCCAGCTCCTTTACTACTTACCCCTGCCCCCAACTTTTACTGAAAATAGATTTTGTGGCTTATAGACTAGAAGCTGGGACTTCAAATCTTTTTCCCATCTTGCAAGATGACAGGTGAAAAGA